>JAODAL010013934.1:0-87500 GCA_025379985.1 Phyllomedusa bahiana
GGCCCCCAAAACCCCCCATCCCCCCAGGAGCCGTTTACCCGCACAGTTTTCCTACATTAAAGCTGCACAGTACAATTTCCATTAAGATCCTCATGCTAATTTGCGGGGCCTGTTTGGGAAAAATAACAAAAGATATATTTGAAAAGTCTTGATAAGCAGACAGAGTTTTCAGGAGGGGGGGCAGATTTGGTTGTCCCCCCTAACTCCTCACAATTTTTAGCGGATAGGGTTTTTGTGGGGGGAGAAGGGGGTAAAGACAAAAGGGGAGTCATAGACGACAGTGGAAGGGAGCATTCATCAAAGCACAGAGTTTTTTGGGATTAGAGCTAATTTCTGTCCCCTTATGTAGGGGTTTAGGGTGCATGAAACCCGGGAAAGGGGTGGAGAAAAGTAAAAGGAAGACGGATGGGATGCATAGGGGCACGGCCACAAAGTATTTCAGGAGAAAAGTGTGTTGATCTTGTGGGGAATTCACTTACAGGTTCTTGGCATTAGTAAAAGGCCTGTTAGACATTTATACCAGTTTCAGGACTTCTGTTTGTGTTCACAGGACAACTGATCTACAGGAGATGACAGATGGATCCGCAGGAGAATGTGATCCAGTCATTTAACCCCCATGAAGATTGCAGGAAGCTCCCCGCTTATGGAGGAATCCAGCGCTTATTTATTTTACCCTCCCCATAAAAATGGTGCAATTAAAGAATACAAAATATGTCTTCTTGTCATCTCATCTTTAGCGTCTTCCTTACCAAAAGGGCAGTACAGCAAATACAAGCTCACAATGTTATACAGTCCTGCACTTTTCCAATACAGATTCTATATCAGTTCCTCAGTTTTCACAATCTCTGCTTGCTGTCATTGAATATGAACCTGCATTGTTCACCTGTAGGAGATGTGATGACATAGATGCGCCACTTGTTACAGTATGGTTATCCACTGGTCTTGGAGGCCCGGACCTGTGATCCATCATATATAGCGGTTTTTTTTCCCCTTTGTTTTTTTTTATCTTGCATTTTCAGGTAGTTAAAAAATATTTTTTTCCCACAATGAATCCTCCGATTATCCCATGTATAGTGATGTCATAGAAGTTTAAAGTATGTGACTTATGACATCACTATAGCTACATCATAGAAAGCACAAGAGCAGACAGGCACAGGATACAGAGCTGGTGCCCCCTCTGCACAGCCAAGCCCTGTGATGTCATTGGTGACATAGCACACACCCAAATGCAGGATTTTGTAGTGATTACAATATATGGGACAGTGCAGAGGGGTACCTTGAAAGTCCTGGGACCCACTGTAAAATCTGTAACAGGATGCTCACAACTCATGTGCCCTTAATAAAATTGGGGATCAGTAGAAAGGCCTCTGCCTCCTGATGAGATTAGATTGCCAGCTCTGAAAGGGATGAAAAGGAAAGAAAGTGGGTAAAAAATAAGGACACACACAACAGGAACAAAAAAAAAAAAAAAGGGGGAAAAGGGTAGGAAGGAAAAAAGGCAGAAAGGGGAAAAGAAAGTAGGAAAAGAAAAAAGGTGTGAAGGGAAAAAGACAGGAAGGGAAAAGTAGGAAGTGAAGAGGGGAAAAATGTAGAAAGGGAATGGAAAAGAAAAAAGTTGGAAGAAAAAAGGGAAAAAAGGTAGGAAGGAAAAAGGCAGTAAGTAAAAAACGTAGAAAAGGAAAAAAAGAAGGAAGGGAAAAAGAAAGGGAAAAAAGTAGGAAAGGAACAGAAAAAAGGTTGGAAGGGAAAAGGAAAAAAGGTAGGAAGGAAAAAGGCAGTAACTAGAAAAAGAAAAATGGAAGGAAGGAAGGGAAAAAGACAAAGGAAAAAAGTAGGAAAGGAAAAGAATAAAGGTTGGAAGGGAAAAGTAATAAGCGAAAAGGGGAAAAAAAAAAAAAATGGAAAAGTAAAAAAGAAAGGAAGGGAAAAGGAAAAAAAGAAAGGGAAAAGGAAAAAAAAGAAAGGGAAAAAAAGGGAAAAAGGAAAAAAGGGTTGGAAAGGGAAAAAAGTAAAAAAAAAAGTAGTAAAAAGGAAGGAAGGAAGGAAGACAAAGGAAAAAAGTAGGAAAGGTAAAGAAAAAAGGTTGCAAGGGAAAAATAGGAAGCGAAAAGGGAAAAAAGGAATGGAAACGAAAACAGAAAAGGAAATAAGGTGGGAAGAGAAAAGGAAAGAAAAGACAAGAAGGGAAAATGAAAAAAGAGCAAGGGGAAAAGAGGCAGGAAAGGAAAAGTAAAAAAAAAAAAGGAAGAGAAAAGGCAAAAAGGGTAGAAAGAACGAAAAAGGTAGGGAGAAAAAGGGAAAAAATTTGGGAAGGAAAGGTTGAAAAAAAAAGGGGGGAAAAAAATCTAAACGTTATACCCCAATAAAAGAGGAAAAAAAATTAAAAGCAAAATAGATGAAATAAGTCACTTGCACCATTTTGCTTCTACACCTTTTATTTTTTTGAAAATAACTTGGTTTACAAAATTGAACAATCATCCGTATAAAATGTTTCCCTCCCCCTCCCATGTTTAAAAAAAAAAAAAGAAAGTAAATCATAAGGGGAAAAAAGGCCTTAGAAAGGACAAGATGGACCCCCAAAGGGTGAAAATACGCGTTTCCTTGGTTTTTTTGGTCCATGGTAGAATTACAGTCAGCTGGTTTGTGCATTCATTCATTGGAGACACCTAAAGGAGTATAAGACAAGCGAGAGGCCAATGAGGGACACTGGCTACACCATCAATGACCGAGAACCGTGCCTCCATGCAACCATCATCTGGCCCTGTATAGCTATGGTACTACTAAAGTGCTTTCAACTGGATACAATACTGCCTAGAGTCTTCAACCTGCCACAAAACCAGCTCTCAAAATGGCATGCTGGGAGTTGTAGTTTTGCCACAGCTGGAGATTTGTGAACTAGAACTATTCTCATGTCTTGTCTTCACTAACGGGGATTTTTAACAACTACAATTTTGCTACAAAGAAATACTTAAAAAATGAAGAATTTGGACAGTTATAACAATGAAGGTGTCGGTCACTCTACAATTATGTCATTACCATGTGTGCGGCGTATGCTTTTAAAGGGGTTGTCTAGAATGAAAAAAACATGGCCGCTTCCTGCCAGAGATGGCAATACACCTGCCTATGTCTGGTTCCATTAAAGTGAATATTGCAGTACCACACGCAATTGGTTTTTGGATAAAAAAAAAAAAAAGGATTTTTATAATTTTGGACAAACCCTTTAAATTGAGCGAGATTATCAATTCGTTAAGAGGAGGAAAACACACTGGATAGAGGCCATACCATGTAAAAGGGGGATACCAATCAAAATTTTTCTTTAAAAGGGTTCATAAATTCACATCAGAAGATAAAATGCAAATTCGGATCACTATGAGGGGGCAGTGGCGCTCCACAGACCAACACTCACAATTTAGTTACATATGGTTAGCTTTATATGGTAACCCCACGGTTCTACTAAAGCAATCATAGATCACTATGAGCCCAATGTGTGAGTGGTCTAGATTTAGGAAATTGGTGGAAATTTTAACTCAGATTCTACCTATTGCTCTTCTGACATCTCTCAATGACCTAGTCGGGAAAAAAAAATTGGGGGTAAAACATCCCTTTAAACATATGCTAGTGACCCTTCTCAGCCACCGTAAAACAAATACAAACACATGGCTTCATAATACATTTAACGGAGCAGCCCCCGACTTTAGTATCCATTTTGTAAAAATTGGGGGCCCCAATTCCACTTTTTTTGCCCCGTATTTGGGGGTCAATTAAAAAAAGCTTTTTTTACAACTAGAGCCCAATTTTGGCAGAATAGGGGTAGAGTTTTGCAAACCCACCCAAAGTAGTTTGAGGGGGGGGGGGCTGTCACATTTAAGGTGGATAAAAATAAAGGGTGGAGCGTGACAATTTGTAGTTTTAAATAATGTTAAGTAGATCAGATCTTATCATCAGGACCTTCTTAAAGGGAGTCCCTACCCTGAAAGCAGCCATTTTGAGACATATTCATAGATGCCTAGTGACATCATTAGTTGTATGCACTTCATAACTATTACTCACGCCATTGCTGCAGATGACGGCAGGTTACAGGATCACAAATACTTATTACATGTCTCGTCAAGGAATTTTAAAAAATGGCATATTTCTAGATAGACAGCGCCACTCTTGTCCTCAGGTTGCGTGTGGTATTGCAGCTCAGCCCCCTTCATTAAATAACCAACAACTGTGAACAAGGGTGGTGCTGTTTTGGAAAAAATCAGCATTTTTTTTTAAAGGGACCTTTCATTTTTAGGCTTTGCAGCCATTATGGTTCGGACAGGCACCGTTTTAAAAGTACCCCCGGGGCCGTGCGGGGGCCCCAGATTTTATAAGCCAAACGTAGTCCTAATCTGACTACATTTGCACTATTTAGCAAACAATTTTCCATTTTACATAAGTAGGGTTTCCACGCTTTGGTCCAACCCCAAACTGATACGTTCTCTAAACAGAGCAAACAACCTTCTAATTAACACTCTATGGCCACATCAGAATACGTTTCTATTGTAAACCAAAGGAAAACACAACCGTCAGCCAAAACTCTGTAAATGAGGCCTAATCCTGTACAGCCCCACTAAAATACAGGAGGTCTTGGAGATCCTCGGTCGTAAGCAGTACACGGTACCTGCTGCAAATCCGATTAGGGGACCAAACAGAGTAAAATAAAGGGACGTTAAGGGCAGAAGCCTCCTAAAAATTAGATCCTCATCCAGCTTTTTAGGAATTGTGAATGTTAAATCAGCCAGGGAGAGGAGATTAATACCTGTATAGCCAAGTCTTGGAAAGCTGGGTAATGGCCACTGTGGGGGGTAATGGCTGCCATATTGGGGGGCACCAGAGGGGGTGAACCCCGTATAAAATTGTTAATAGGAAGAGTCTTGGCTGCCATATTGGTTGTCACCCAGCCTTCTCATAATCAAGTAAGGGAGAGGGGATGAATCACTGTATAACTAGGCCTTGGGTAAGCTGGGTAATGGCCTTTGTGGGGTTTGGTGAATGGTGCCCCCCCTTTTTTTTGAAAACAAGGGAAAAAGGGCCCCTGAAACCTGATAATTGTTAAAAAGAGTCTTTGGGGTGCTTCTTTGTTCACCACCCTTAGTATTTTAAGAAAAAAGGGAAAAAAAGGGGAAAAAAAACTTTAAAGAGCCGGGGGCGGGTAAAAATTCCCTGTTAAATGGCCCTTTTTTGGGTTTTTAAAAAAAACCCTTTTTATTTGGCTATGTTCACACGCAAAAAGCGGGCGTAATTTGCCCCGCAATTACGCTTTTGGGCCGGGGGGGGCGGGAGGGGGGGGCGGGGGCCGGGCCCTTTGCCCCCATAGATATTATTACTAGCGGGCGTTTCACCCGGTAATTCAAGTCACTTTTCCCCCCCGGGGATTTCGCGAGCAGGGGGAGGAGACGTAAACCATATTTTTATAAAATTTTGGGTTACCGTATGACTGGGCCGTTTTTAGCCCGTAATTTGCGCACTGGGGTTTAATTAGGGCCGAAATACGGCCCCATTTTAAGCCTGGAACATGCCCTTTAATACAAATTAATTTAAGAACAAACCTACGCCCTATCCCCCTTCTAACCCGGGGGGCTGCCTGTATTTAAATAGGCCTTGGGAAAATGGGTAATGGCCCTGTGGGGGGGGAATGGTGCCATATTGGTTTTTCAAACCCCGAGGGATGAAAAAAACCCTGTATAACTTGGTATAATAGGAAGAGTCTTAGAAAGCTGGGTAATGGCCACTGGGGGGGGAAAATGGTTTGCCATATTGGGTTGTCACCCAAGGGGTGAAACCTGTATAACTGGGTGAATGGAAAGATCTTAAAAGGGGGGCGGAAATGGTGCCAATCTTGTCCCCCAGCTTCTCAGAATTAAGCGAAAAATCAGTGGGGAGAGGGATGAATCACTGTATAACTAATTCTTGGCTCCTGGTAGGGGGAGGAATGGCTGCCATATTGCTTTTCACCTAACTTTTTTGAAAATGCGACCAACAAAATCAGGAAGAGTAAAGGAGTCACTGTATAAATAGGTATAATGGGAAGAGTCTTGGAAAGCTGGGTAGTAGCCCCTGTGCGGCTCCTGGCTGTTATACTGGTTGTCACCCAGCTTTTTTTTCTTATAATTGTATAACTAGGCCTTGGAAAGCTGGTAAGGGTTTCTGTGAAGGTAATGGCTGCCATATTGGTTGTCCCTTCGCTTTCTCAGAATTGAGACAAGTTAGTTGGGGAAGGGGGATGCATTCCTGTATAACTAGTTCTAACAGCCATTCAGGAGACTTGGAAAGCTAGGTAATGTCCACTGGGGTGTGCATGGGGAGGAGGGGGGTAATGGCTGCCATATTGGTGGTCATACAGCTTTTTTGGAAATGGCGAATGACAAATCAGTCAGAGAGAGGGAAGGAGTCAATGTAAAACTAGGTGTAATAGGAAGAGTCTTGGAAAGCTGGGTAATAGCCCCGTGTGGATCCTGCCTGCTATACTGGTTCACACCCAACTTTTTTATACTTTTATAACTAGTCCTTGGAAAGCTGGTGAGGGCCTCTGAAGGTAATGGCTGCCATATTGGTTGTCACTTTGCTTTCAAGTTGGGGAGGAGAGTTGCATCCCTTTATGACTAGTTATAATGGTCATTCAAGAGACTTGGAAAGCTAGGTACTGTCCCCTGTGTGTGGGGGGAGCATGCTGGATTGACATTGAGTGCTGACTATGTGGTGCCCATGTGTCTTTTTTTTGCCCTCGTTTAAGGCTTATCTTGGTGACTGGCATACAGGCCCATAAAGTCTTCTGACAGGTACTTTCACATTCCCAGCATTGACATATGTTATTTTACCAGCACAGAGGGGCATAACCCTCACACAGGGGCCTTTTGAAAAGTAAGATAACCAGGGTCCTGTATATTGACAGCTAATGGTTACAATAGCAGTCCTGGTTATAACAGAACACATGACCAATGAATTCTGGATTCTGTACCTAAAAGGAAGCAAAACCTCCATTGAACAGTCCTGGGTGTATTGTAATTCCAACCTCCCACCAGTGGAGGCAGTAGAGAACCACAGAACACAATATTGACTTGCTGCTGCCTGATCATATGATCCAATTCTCTTCTAAATACTTGTATGGTAATTAAGGCCAAAACTTGATGAATTAAGGAGAAAAGACTATGAACCTACACTAAAGGCATCAACCAGTCAGACTTGGCTTTTCCCCATCAACCTCCCCCCCAAAAAAAGTTATTTGCTGCTTCATTTACCATACTAAAATGAATCTAATGGAATTGGATTGTTAATCTGGTTGGTCAGGCATTGCTCGTAAAAGTTTTATTCCTACACATAATATTGAGCATCTCTGCGAATGAATATAAAGCAAAGTGGTTGAAGGTAGATTTATGCTCCAGTCACATCCAAAGCTGCAAATTAATTTTTTTTAAAAAATTGCTCTTAGGCTATGTTCACACGGCTTAAAATGGGACGTATTTCAGTCCGTAATTACGCGCCGCAATTAAGCCGTGTGAACATAGCCTTAGACAGAAGGACCACACGCCTCACTGTTGCCCCATGCTGGGTCAGTCTGTGCACAGAGAGTGGTATTCTTTACAAGCAGGCCATGTTCATCAGTCTTAAAGGGATATTCTCATCTTGAGATTCTGAAGTTCATGGGGGTATGACCTCCGGGACCCTCTTAATCCTGGCATAGGTCTGCATCCTATCCCAAGTTTAATCCTACCCCTTGGCACTCCCTGTTCGGGGAACGGCAGCTGACCCCATTCACTTCACCAGGGAGTCACTGTCCAAGGAGAAACGGTAAACATGACTGTGGCGCCTTCAATCCCAGCATTGGTGAGGGCTTGATCTCTGGGTTCATATCCTAGTGACAAGTCATCACTTAAAGGGGTTGTCTCGCTACAAAGATTAGTTTCACAAAGATAGCGGAGAGTAGTAGCGCTAGGGGTATTATTACGAAAACATATGACACTGGGACATTAGTCCACTATCATTGTGTCACGTTTTATTGTGTAGTTTAAACATTGTTTTTGTTTTAACTACACAATAAACCGTGACACAATAATAGTGGACTAATGTCCCAGTGTCATATGTTTTTCGTAATAATACCCTAGCGCTACTACTCTCTTCGCTATCTTTGTGATACTTGTTCCCTGTGGATTCTCGTGTGCGGAGGATTTCGGTGTAGGAAGAGTTCATTCACTGGCAGCTATCGTGGGGTGAACTTCAGTGAGACTACTTGGCGTGCTTTCAATGTGTTGTACCATACTGTACAACTACCTAAGGTGAGCAGTAACAATACTGCATTGTGCTTACTGTGACCTATACTTTTCACCGCACAGAGTGCGCTTCTATCCCTTGATTTCTCGCTACAAAGAATAGCTTTCAAAATGTAGGGAACACTAAATGAAAACGTTTTCCAAATATATTGCTTTGCTCATCTTTTTTTGTTAAGGAGCTACAAATGATTTTATCACCTTCTAAGGGCTTTCAGGTTTCCCAAGTGACCGACCTGTGTACTTCTTCTCCCCTGCTGTTTGTTCTATCTTATAACAGGGAGTGACTTCATCACACAGGTCACGGCCGGCAGTGTGAGAGCTTGTGTGTAATCTGATCTTTCAGACAAAAGACAGTAATTACTGTTTACATTAGCTCAGAAGCTTCTCCGGACCTCAGAAAAGGTAATTTAGCTAATCTAGACTGATAAACAGAAGTCTGAATACACGGAACTCATATGCTGATTACAGACAGCTTGACCAGGAAGTGACAGAGCAAAGCAGCATTATTTCATTCATGCATCCTATGAAACTTTGAGATGAGACAACCCCTTTAAGACTGGAAGATACAAGATTTTAGCAGTATAGGACGACTCCAGGTAGAATCCAGTAGCATTCTGCATGCAGCTTTGGATGTGACTGGAGTATAAAACGCATATTACAATCAATGCATAATAAGCATTTGCAAAATTACTGAACATTATACATAGAATTAACCTGTAAATTCTGAATATTACAACCATTATAATGCGATAAGGGGTTATCCAGGAGCAGCTCCACTCTTGCCCATGGTTGTGTCTGGCATTTCAGCTCAGCCCCATTGAAGTAATTGGGAGTTTTGCTACCTCGAGACAATGCAAATTGCTTTTCCTTCACCAATTTGGACTAGATGCGTATAATCCAGCTACTCACTGGGTTCTCAATCACATAACAAGCCACATTTTAGCCCTCTACTCAAGATCAAAACAATTTTAGGTTCAAAATATCAAGTTTGGTCTGGCAATCTGAACCAAAGACGAGATATCTGCTCTGTGACCTTTGGCGTAGAAGGTCGATTAGGTCATGTGAGGTTTACGTTGTTGAAAGTTTTTATCCAGTCGTATAAGGCAAAGTTGACCAAGCTCATGAAGATCTTATGAGGTACTTTTAATTCTCCAGTTCATTCGAGGAACTTCCAATGGAGGACTGGAGGTTAAGGAGACTTGGCTTGTACTTGAAGGAGGAGCTTATCTTTTGGCCAACAGATCCAACTCATTTGACCACAGCAGAAGTCCCTATGATCCGCGAGGAGATCAAAAACCTAAATTCATGACTGTGAAGAACAAAAATCTTTGACCAACTGATAAGCTGTGGAGACCGAAGAAGTTGAAGGAACAAACATGCAGTCCAACAAGGTGAGACACACAACATCCAAGCGGTGGTGCCTCTAAGTATGTTGGTGGATACAGGACAGCAATGAAAAGACCCAAGTAGACTTGGTTTATACTTGAAGGAAAAGCTCGAATTTAGGCCAACAGATCCAACTCATTTGTCCACAGAAGAAGGCCCTATAATAAATCCTTGAAGAGATCAAAAGCCCAATTCATGGTCAGGTTCCAAAATGTTTCCAGGAAGGAAAAAAAATACTTGATTGTTAAGCCGTGGAGACAAAGACGTTGAGGGAACCAGCATGCAGTCCAACAAGGTAAGATGCACATCCATGCAGTGGTGCCTCTATGCACGTTGTAGAATAAAAAGGACAGCAGCGAACAGGCTTAAGGAGACTTGGCTTATACTTAAAGTAGGAGCTTATTTGACCATAAAAGACGGACATCAAAAACCCAATTCATAGCCGGGTTCCAAAAAGCTTCTATGAAATACCAAAAAAATTTGACTAATGGGCAAGTTGTGGAGACAAAGAACGGCGAAGAGGTTGAGGGAACAACATGAGGTCCAACAAGGTAAGACATGCAACATCCAAACGGTGGTGCCTCTACGTATGTTGTAGATACAGGACAGCACTGAACGGGCCGTGAATGGAGGTAGTGCCCAAACTGGAACAGCTGATGGTGTAACCGACATAGAAAAATATATTTGCTGTCCAAGGGTTTAAAGGTTTAAAAAGAAAATAAAAAATACTGTAATCCACTCAGGAGGAGGGAATGTACGCTTTTCAAGGCTCGAATGTACCAGGTACAGGTTGAAGGCAAGTTCGGCTTGTAGCAAAATTTTAGTTTTTTTTAAATACCATATCAAAAAGTTTCTAATGAGGATTCTTAGAAGGCACTTTTTTTTTCTTAAATCTAGCCCAGAAGGGCACACAAGATGACAGAATTTGGGGCACAGTTCTAGTCCCGGTCCTCCAGGTGCCCCCGATTCTCTGTCACATGAGGGTTTGGCTTTTGTTTTTAATGTTTTGCTGTTCATTACGGAGACTTGATTTTTTTCGGTCGAGGTGTGGATCCGTTCTCGGCTTTTATCAATCCGTTTTCATGATAACCTAAGGGGGGAAAAAATATTCAAAATTTACAAAAAAAAAAATATTACACATGTTAACCAAATTTTTTCAAAACGAGTATGGATGAGGTTTTCATAAGAAACAAAATACAATTGGGGGTAAGAAGTATCAGGGCTACATGGAACAGGACTGGAGAAAGGTGTCCTTGCCTAGTCAACCAAAGGCCAGTGTTCAGTTTACCAGAGGGGAAGCTAGGATTTGGAAAGTGGCTGCCCAACTTGGAAGCTCCTTTGAATAATTAGCATCTTTTTCTTTCAGGCAATTTTTTTTTTAAGCAGAAATTCTCTTGTAGCCATAATTGGAAAATTTTCTTGGCTTAAAGCGGTTCTCCACTTGTTGTCCTTATTGGGCAATTCTGAAAGGTTAGAGAGAGGATGGGGGGAGGATCTTCTGTTTAGGATCCTCATCTCTCAGCTGCAGTAGAAACCGATTTCAAAGAAGGTCTCTCTCTCTGGAGGACCTGTACTGTCCTGCATCACACAGACAGCCCATTGATTAGATTGGGCACTGTGTAATGTTTAAATTTTTCCCCTTGGGGTGGCGTGCAAGGAATACATAATGTCAAGTTTTCCCCAGGCTTTTGCTATGTCTCCAAAGCATAGGTTTTGCGTCGGATTTTCGGCGGTTTTAGTATTTAGAAACCGCTGAAAATCCGACAGAAAACAGTCCACATAGACTTCGACACAAAAACTACCTCTAAGCTACACAGGTCGTTTTTTGGGCACTGGCGGTTTTAAAGAGAATGTGTCATCAAAAAATGAGTCTTTTTTAAATTTCCCCCCTTTTTTATTTAAACACATTTTTTTTGGAAATTTTTTGGTATTTTTTTTTATTTTTTATATCACTTTCAATATTTTTTAAAAAATTCTTAAATCTTGTAGTTTTCGCTTTGGCCACTGGGCCTTGTTAGCACTGCTTTAACAAAGTCAGAGAGATACTTTACAGCACTTTCACATAGGAGATTTTAAAAGGGGAACCCTGTAAATAGGTTATGCCCCCTTGCGGGGAAACAGCACGGCTATTGTCAGACCTTCTGTTTCCACGCTGTGCCCCTTATTCTGTAAGATGTTCGTTTTGGGCATTTACCCCTCAAATCTTTTCATGAGAGGTGTTAGCTCCCCCCACCAAAGGCTAGCCCCGCCCAGACATTATCCACATGTTTCTATCTATTCAAAATAAAGGTTTTCGTTGAGGGGGCGGGGGCTAGCCTTTATGGGCAAGTTTGAAAAAAAATGACTCTTTGAAGGACCCTTTGAAGATTCTGGCTGAAAAAATGCAGATTTGGCTTAAAAACACGAAAACTACGCTCTTACAGAATAAGGGACACAGCGCTGGAAAAGCAGGGTTTCATATTTGTGCCCCCGCCAAACAAAAATATGTGAAGGTTTCCTTTTAAAATGACTCAGTCCCCTTTACTTCTATTGGAGAGTTTTTTTGTTAGCTCTGGACTGGGGAAGAAATGTGTGCGGGGGGGGGAAAGGGTGAACTTGACTTTTTCCTTGTGAGGGGTCCCGTGTTATCTATTCACATGGTGTCTCCTTTCGTTTGACCCTTTTTGTTTTATAATGAGCAAAATGAGAATCTTTTCTACAAAACAGAAGTGCAGACAATTATTAGGCTTAGTGGCCAAAGTGAAAACTGCAGGACTTAAGAATTATTTAAAATATAGACAGTGATTTGGAAAATTTAAAAAAATAACCAAAAATTCTTAAAAACACATAAAAACGTGAGTTAAACAATAAGTCATTTTTGATGACACATTCCCTTTAAGAACATGTTGTAAAGTCTGCCAGAGTCCAGCAGAAAATTTACTATTGAAGTCTATGTAAACTGCTGGACGTTTTTTGCCGCAGTTCTGCTGAAAAACTGCCAAAAACCCCTTTAATGAATAGTTTGACAGCAAACTAAGGCTTTCTATTGCAAATGTTAATTTTTAAATCATATAATCAAAGTACCCTATGCTTAGACTTGTCAGGTACGGAGAGCTTTTAGAAGTGCCTTATGTGGGTCATCGGCCGAGTCGTATGCTGTTCTATTACCGAGATGTCTCTCTAACGTATGGATCCCAAAGGTTCTCCACAATAAGAGCCGGCTTGTACCTTGATGGGTACTTTCAGAACAAAGACCTCGAGTCAATTCTGGAGGTCTATCTATGGCCAGCTATGTACTTGTGGAGAAGATAGCACATGTCCATGGAACCTTTGATAACACCAATCATGATGGGTCATTGGAGACCTGCATACGCAAGTAAACCACCTTTTTATAGGATACAAAGGCTTAAAAGGATTTTGCCACAAAGTAAAATTGACGTGGGAAGCTTGCAAATTAAACAATAAACATTTCCACAATTCATCATTATTAAAAATTCTGCACCATTTCTGTTTTAGCTGCTCCTTTAGTGATCCATTGTTTACAGCTCGTCTCCAGGAGATACGACCAGGGCTGAGAGCTCCTCAGTGCTGGTCGCACATGCTCAGATATCACCTCTCCTCTCAGGCAGCTACTGAGTGTTCAAACCCCAGGTGCTGTCACTCTACTCCCGTCCTCTGTGCTGCTTAGTAATTAGTCAAACAGTGCAAATAACAGAAAAAAAAGAAACCTCAATGAGGTCTGTGCATTGATAAAGAAAAAAAAAATCCACAGGTTTGGTTCCTGCAGGGATTTGAACAGAGAACCCTTGTCCTGTGAGGCAAAATCTTTACCTCTGAGCTACATTGTAGCTACTCACAGCTCTTTACATAAACAGACCTTTCTTTGACTATAGAGAGGAAAGGCCTGGTGATGTCATCCTGCTGGGTCACATGATCTGCAATTCAAACAAATCACACACGCCCCCTTCTGAGCACACAGAGCTGAAGAGCAGGATACAGGAGGTATGAAATGAGATCGTGGTAAAACCACTTTAAGGCTTAGTCTTCTTGGACCTTACCCGAATCCCTTTTAAGAATCTTGAGCTGTTGCTTGGCCATCACAGTTACGGGCATTCTCTTCTTAGCAGCTTGCTCTTTGCAGCACTCTCGCCAACGACGCAACTGGAAGTGAATAAATCGCCACATCATCCAGGTCTGCGACACGCACATCATGAGCAGCACAATCATCCTGGAGAAGACAGAAGTCCCAGATCTCAGAGCGCTACTCTGATTAAAAACAAAAAAATGGTCTAAAAACTCTGGACAACCAGCAAGAGTTGTCACAGCCCCGCCCCTATTCTTAGAATTACTGCACAGGCTTAAAATGTAAATCTCACCTATCCACCTTACCTGAACAGTAACGTATTGAAGTTCCCTTTGTCTGGGTTAAAGGTGTGGATCTCTGCTCTAGCAAGCCCAAACCCGATTGTCAGGACAGATAGGGTAAGAGTAAACAGCCGAGTGACCACAAACACCACCGCCCAGGCATTAAAACTGCAGAAACAACAGAGAAAAGTTTAGTCATCGCTCAAAGACACTCAGTGCTAGAGAAAGAACACAGGAGACCTTCTAGTATACTTGACTGCTCGCCATTTTCAAGATCTTCGAATGCAAATTTTTTACTGACAGCAAGCAGAGGCAGTAACCCGGCCATAGCTAACCTTGCTCTCAGCTGAGAAGCTGAGACAGTTATTTCCCATCCAGACAATGCTCTGCGAGCTAAACAGCCTGGACTCCAAACTTATATACTGTACATGGCCAGTCCTGCTCTAAACTGAGAAGTGAATATAATTGTATCAAGTCTAGACAATGCTCTGTGAGCTAAACAGCCTGGACTTGAAACGTATATACTGTACACGGCTAGTCCTGCTCTAAACTGAGAAGTGAATATAATTGTATCCAGTCTAGACAATGCTCTGTGAGTTAGGCGATGTTCACACGGCTTAACTGCGGGACGTAATTACGCCCCGCAATTACGCCATATGGGCGGGAGCGGGGGGGCGGCACCTCGCCGGCCCATAGACTTGCATTACCAGCGGCGCGTATACGCCGCTGGTAATTCACATGTCTCTTATCCCCCCCCGCGGAGGATTCGCCGAGCGGGGAGAGGAGACGTAATCCATAGTTCTCTATGAGAACTGTGGATTACCGTAATGACTTGGACGTATTCCAGCCGTAATAGGCGCACTCCGGCGCGTAATTACGGACCGAAATACGGCCCATTTTAAGCCGTGTGAACATAGCCTTAAACAGCCTGAATTCCAGACAGATACACTGTGCATAGCTAGTTCTACTCTCAGCTGAGAAGTGGATATGATTGTATCCAGTCTAGACAATGCTCTGTGAGTTAAACAGCCTTAAAGGGGTTGTCTCACTACAAGGATTGATTTTTATGTTAAAGATCTTGCAAACACAAGTCACTTTGTAATATGTGTCTATTACCAGTGTCCTACCTATTCTGAGATATTCCCTCTTGTATGGGCCGCAACAGCTCCTCAGGTTACTATAGCTACAGACCTGTTTGATCTCTCCTGATAGGCTGCCAGCACTGGTTGCTATAGCTACAGACCTGTTTGATCTCTCCTGATAGTCTGCCAGCACTGGTTGCTATAGCTACAGACCTGGCTTCTACTGCAGCCTAGTAGAAGCCAGTAAACACTCCCCTGAATTCAAAATGAAACCAAGAAAACAGGATTGAGGTGAGATGAATCAATGTAGTGAGACAACCCCTTTAATTCCAGGCTGATACACTGTACATAGCTAGTTCTGCTCTCAGCTGAGAAGTGGATATGGTTGTCTCCAGTCTAGACAATGCTCTGTGAGCTAAATAGCCTTGACCACTTTGATACACTGTACATAGCCAACACCCTGGACTCCAAATGGATACATTGTACATAACTAGACCTGCTACAAGCTGAGAAGTGGATACAATATTATTCAGTCTAGACAATGCTCTGTGAGCTCAACGGTCTGGACTTGAAACTTATATACTGTACACAGCTAGTTCTACTCTCAGCTGAGAAGTGGATATGGTTGTATCCAGTCTAGACAATGCTCTGTGAGCTAAACAGCCTGGACTCCACATTGATACACAGTACATAGTGAAACCTGTTCTAGGCTGAGAAGTGGATGCAATCATATTCAGACTAGACAATGCCTTGTGAGTTAAACAGCCTGAATTCCAGCCTGATACACGGTCTATAGCTAGTTCTACTCTCAGCTGAGAAGTGGTATGGTTGTATCCAGTCTAGACAAAGCTCTGTGAGCTAAACAGCTTGGACTGCACTTGGATACACTGTACATAGCCAACAGCCTGGACTCCAAACGGATATATTGTACATAGCTAGACCTGTAATAAGCAAAGACGTGAATGCAATCTTATTGAGGCTAGACAATGCTCTGTGAGCTAAACAGCCTGGACTCCAAACTTATATACTGTACACAGCTAGTCCTGCTCTAAACTAAGTAGTGAATAGAATTGTATCCAGTCTAGACAATGCTCTGTGAGTTAAACATCCTTAATTCCAAGCTGATACACTGTACATAGCTAGTTTTTCTCTCAGCTGAGAAGTGGATATGGTTGTATCCAGTCTAGACAATGCTCTGTGAGGTAAACAGTCTGGACTCCACATTGATACACTGAACATAGCAAACAGCCTGGACTCCAAACTGATACACTGTAAATAGCTAGACCTGCTCTAGGCTGAGAACTGGATCGAATTATATTCAGGCTGGACAATGCTCTGTGAGCTAAACAGCCTGAATTCCAGCTTGATACTCTGTACATAGCTACAGTTGTATCCAGTCTAGACAATGCTCTGTGAGGTAAACAGCCTGGACTCCACGTTGATACACTGTACATAGCCAACAGCCTGGACTCCAAACGGATACATTGTACATAGCTAGACCTGTTATAAGCGGAGAAGTGGATGCAATCTTATTGAGGCTAGAGAATGCTCTGTGAGTTAAACAGCCTGCATTCCAGCCTGATACACTGTACCTAGCTAGTTCTACTCTCAGCTGAGAAGTGGATATGGTTGTATCCAGTCTAGACAATGCTCTGTGAGGTAAACAGTCTGGACTCCACATTGATACACTGTACATATCAAACAGCCTGGACTCCAAACGTATACACTGTACATAGCTAGACCTGCTCTAGGCTGAGAGGTGGATGCAATCATATTCAGGCTAGACAATGCTCTGTGAGCTAAAGAGCCTGGACACCAGACTGATACACTGTACTTATCTAGTCATGTTCTCAGCTGAGAAGTGGATACGGTTGTATCTAGTCTAGACAATGCTCTGTGAGCTAAACAGCCTCCAAAATTGAATAATATAATGCAGCAAACTAGTACAAAGATTTGTGCAGTCACTGCTAATAAATTTAGCTCACAGAGCATTGTCTGAAGTGAATACATCATATCCACCTCTTAGCTGAGAGCAGGACCACCTATGTCAGAGCTTTTATATCAGGAGACCCTGGTCAAAACCAAGGTCTTTTGGAAAAGTATGGATGACTGTTCAAATCCCAGAACAGGGGAAGGGTAGTGCGTAATACGGATATAAAGGTAATATCACGCGTCGCAGGGCACAACACTTACAGCTTTTGATTGTTTTCATCTGTAAAGTAGAAAAGCCGCGCAATATGGAAGAGGAACTCGGCCACCGACTGTAGTAACAGCAGGATCAACCCCAAACGGGTCAAACTGTGGAGGGAAGAACATGAAGTCATCATAATGTCCCATATCCCGGTGAACCTGCTGCCTGCATTATGGGAGCTTTTATGCTCTATGGAGACATTTGGTGGCCTGTAATAATTCCCCTCTGCCCATTAGGAAACATTGGCCATCCAAATGTCTTCACCAAAATACTTCTTTAGGAGCACTTTCCTGTCGAATGAGCTATACGAGGGAATTATATTATATGGTGCCACATTGGGGTCTAAATAATGTATTGTATAAAGCATCGGTTTTTTGGATACGGTTATTGACAGACTTTCCACCATCGTCTTTTTCAGTTGGTTTTTCACGGTGATCACCAAGCGGTATAAATAATAAATGGACTAATTGTACTGAAATGCAGAATAAAGTCGAGTCACATTATTAGGACCAGCAATTAATATCCAGAGTCCACGGAATTTGCAGCCCGTACAGCAGCTAGACGGGCGCGGAGTGACTCAATAAGGTCCTGTTAGGTTGTCCCAGGTATCTGGAGCCGACTGCATCCCACAGCTGCTGGAGGAGCCATAGAGCCAACTCCACCATCCCGGGGCCCCACAGCTGCTGGAGGAGGCATAGAGCCAACACCACCATCCGGGGGACCCACAGCTGTGGGGGGGCCATAGACCCAAACCCACCACCATCCAGGGACTCCCACAGCTGCTGGAGGGCCATAGAGCCAACCACCACAATCCAGGGGCCCACAGCTGCTGGGGGGGTCCATAGAGCCACACCACCATCCAGGGCCCCACAGCTGTGGAGGGTCCATAAAGCCAACACCACCATCCGGGGGCTCCCCAGCTGCTGGAGGATCCATAGAGCCAACACCACCATCCGGGGGCCCCACAGCTGCTGGAGGGTCCATAGAGCCAACACCACCATCCAGGGACTCCCACAGCTGCTGGAGGGCCATAGAGCCAACACCACCATCCAGGGGCCCCACAGCTGCTGGAGGTCCTTTAAACAAACACCACCATCCAGGGGCTACAGCTGCTGGAGGTCCATAGACCAACACCACCATCCAGGGGCCACAGCTGCTGGAGGGTCCTTTAAACCAAAACCCCAAACCATCCAGGGGCTACAGCTGTGGAGGGCCATAGAGCAACACCAAATCCAGGGGCCCCACAGCTGCTGGAGGGCCATAGACCAACACCACATCCGGGGCCCCAAGCTGCTGGAGGGCCATAGAGCAACACCACCATCCAGGGGCCTTACAGCTGCTGGAGGGTCCATCCAACCAACACCAACATCCAGGGGCCCCACAGCTGCTGGAGGGTCCATAGAGCCAACACCACCATCCAGGGGCCCCCACAGCTGCTGGAGGGTCCATAAAACCAAAGCACCACCATCCAGGGGCCCACAGCTGTGGAGGGTCCATAGAGCCAACCCCAACCATCCAGGGGCCTTACAGCTGTGGAGGGTCCATAGACCAACACCACCTTTCCAGGGACCACAGCTGCTGGAGGGTCCATAGAGCCAACACAACCATCCAGGGACCCAAAATGTTTGGGGGCCCATGAGAAAAATTCCCAGGGGACTTAAGCTTGGGGGGTCTTAACCAACAACTTTCAGCCTTACGTCGGGGTCCATAGAAAACCATCACCCCCAGGGGCAAAAGCTGCTAGGTATTGAGCCAACCCTCCGGGGCCCCACAAGAGGGTGAGGGTCAGGGAACACCTCCGGGGCCCCAAACAGTAGGGTTGGGGCCAACACCACCATCCGGGGCCCCCAAATGCTGGAGGGTTAGAAGGGGGAAAACAACCTTCAGGGCTTCCCGAGTGCGGAGGGCCAGGCCATCCCCCCCAGGGGCCCCTACACATTTAGGGGGTTGAGAGGGGCATTGTGAACCTGTCTGCTCTCCAACACATTGGGAGCAGAGGTCTGACTCCGTTGCTTGGGCCCCCCCATACCCCAGGAGTAAAAGCAGAGGTGAGTGACATCCTGTCTGCCCCGGGCCCCATACACAGTAGGGTTAGCAGAGGTGCAGGACATCTGTCTGCTCCGGGGCCCCATACACAGTAGGGTTTAGCAGGGTGCAGGGGACTCCTCTGCTCCGGGGCCCATACACAGTAGGGTTAGCAGAGGTGCGGACATCCGTCTGCTCGAGGGTCCTTTACACAGTAGGGTTAGCAGAGGTGAAAGTGACATCCTCTGCTCCGGCCCCATACACAGTAGGGTTAGCAGAGGTGCAGTGACATCTTTCCTGCCCCGGGCCCCATACACAGTAGGGTTAGCAGAGGTGCAGTGACATCTGCTCCCGGCCCCTTTCCTTGGGTTTTAGCAGAGGTGCAGTGACATCCTTCTGCCCCGGGCCCCATTACACAGTAGGGTTAGCAGAGGTGCAGTGACACCCGTCTGCTCCGGGGCCTTACAACAAGTAGGGTTTAGCAGAGGTGCAGTGACATCGTTGCTCTGGGGCCCCATACACAGTAGGGTTAGCAGAGTGTGCAGTGACATCGTCTGCTCCGGGGCCCCATACACAGTAGGGTTTAGCAGGGTTGCAGTGACCCCGTCTGCTCGGGCCCCATACACAGTAGGGTTAGAGGGGTTTGCAGTGACATCCGTCTGCCCCGGGCCCCATAAAACAGTAGGGTTAGCAGAGTGCAGTGACATCCTCTGCTCCAGGGGCCCCATGTACAGTTGGGTTAGCAGAGGTGCAGGACATCCGTCTGCTCCGGGCCCTTTTACACAGTAGGGTTAGCAGGGGTGCAGTGACATCCGTCTGCTCTGGGGCCCCATACACAGTAGGGTTAGCAGAGGTGCAGTGAAATCTGTCTGCTCCGGGGCCCCATACACAGTAGAAATCCATGTTGTGTTAGACATGTCTGGCCACCCCTTGGGTCATTTTGGTGGTGAGCTTCTCCCCTGTAGTGTATCCTCCGCCCTCTCGCATCTTCTTAGCCAACATTCACATCAATGACACGTGGGGTCTGCAGGTTTCAAGTCTCTTATTCCCATTGGCGCCATTTGTCTCCTCACGATACTTTCACCACAGCAGTCGCCATCAGTTCACAGACTGCGCAGTGTCAGAAATACCAACATCCTACAACTGAAAACTAATATTCATCCCAACTCTGATAAATTGCACCTTTTATCAATGACAACAATGTGGGATATGTGTGCAGACAGCCTATCACACATCATATATACACCTACCAAGCCAGCTCACCACACAGGACTTCCTTCATTACCTACATGATGCCAACATGGAAAGTAGAAAGTGGTCATAATAATGTGACTGGACTGTGTACAGTCATGGCCAAAAGTTTTGAGAAAGATACAAATGTTTAATTTTTTACAAAGTCTACTGCACAGGTTTTTTAATGGCAATTTGCATATACTCCAGAATGTTATAAAGAGTGATCAGCTTAACAGCAATTAATTTTCAAAAGGGCAATAGTTGCTAGAAAATGAACTTTTTTCCCCAAAACACATTTCCACTTCATTGCAGGCCTGCCTTAAAAGGTCCCGCTAACATGTTTCAGTGATTGCTCCATTAACACAGGTGTGGGTGTTGATGAGGACAGGGCTGGAGATAATCTGTCATGATTAAGTAAAATCACACCACTGGACACTTTAAAAGGAGGCTGGTGTTGGCATCATTGTTTCTCTTCTGTTAACCCTGGTTTCTCTAAAGAAAACACGTGCGTCATCATTGCACTGCACAAAACTGGCCTAACAGGGAAAGTATCGCAGCTAGAAAGATTGCACCTCAGTCAACAATCTATCGCATCATCAAGGAATTCAAGGAGAGAGGTTCCATTGTTTCCAAAAAAAAGGGTCCAGGGCGCCCAAGAAAGACCCGCAAGCGCCAGGCCGTCTCTTAAAAGTGTTTCAGGGTTGGGAATCGGGCTACCCGCAGTGCAGAGCTTGCTCAGGAATGGCAGCAGGCAGGTGTGAGTGCATCTGCAGCACTGTGAGGGAGACTCATGGAGCAAGGCCTGGTGTCAAGGAGGGCAGCAAAGAAGCCACTTTCCCCTCCAGAAAAAAAATCATGGGACAGACTGATATTCTGCAAAGGTACAGGGGAGTGGACTGCTGAGGACTGGGGTTTAAAATCATTTTTTTCGATGAATCCCCTTTCCGAATGTTTGGAACATCTGGAAAAAAGCTTGTTCGGAGAAGACAAGGGGAGCGATACCCAGTCTTGTCTCATGCAACTGTAAAGCATCCAGAAACCATTTTTATGTGTGGGGTTGCTTCTAGCCAAGGGAATCGGCTCCCCTAACAGTCTTGCCTTTAAAAAAACATCCATGAATAAAGAATGGTACCAGAATGTCCTCCAAAGGGAACTTCTCCCAACCGCCAAGAGTGTTTGGTGATCAACAATGCCTTTTCCAGCATGATGGAGCACCTTGCCATAAAGCAAAGGTGATAACTAAATGGTCAGGGAAAAAATAAGAGATTTTGGGTCCAGGCCTGGAAACTCCCCCGATCTTAATCCCATTGAGAACTTGTGGTCAATCACAAGAGACGGGTGGACAAACAAAAACCAAAAATTGTGACAAAAAAGCCCGCATTGATTGTGCAAGAATGGACGGCATCAGTCAGGATTTGGTCCAGAAGTTGATTGAGAGCATGCCAGGGGGAATTGCAGAGGTCCTAAAGAAGAAGGGTCAACACTGCAAATATTGACTTGCTGCATTAACTCATTCTAACTGTCAATAAAAGCTTTTGTTAATCATAATATGAGTGCACTTGTATTTCTGTATGTGATAAAAACATCTGACAAACACATAAAAACCAGAGAGCAACAGATCATGTGAAAATATAAGATTTGTGTCATTCTCAAAACTTTTGGCCATGACTATATATACTGGCGTACTTGTGAATGGCATAGAGATATGTAGGACTAAGGGTAAGGTAAACCACTGCCCTAGACAGCCCTGGAGTTCCCCCCCTTGTACAGGTTTGTATACTCCAAAGAAAAGGTTTATTGTCAGACTTTTCTCATCAGCAGTTCTGTCACAATGGCCGGAATCTATAAGCAACCAAAAACCACGTGGGCACAGGGGCAGTGCAGACACCTTGAGGTACTAAAGCTCAAGGTCCATGAAGAGGTAGTGAATGGGGTATTACTTACTTGAGTAAATAAGCTCCTCCTATATGAAGTAAATAAAGTACAATGTACTGAAGCTGCCGAGGGATTTCCTCCTTTAAAAAAAAAAAAAAAAAAGTTTAAATTTATAGATCTAAAGGAAAATGACACAATCACATCCAGAGGAGGAGAAATTCAGTCCCATAAGATCTGGCCCTCGTGGAGCTCAAACTAATTTTTGTAGCACCAATGCACAAACCCATTTATATTGTTACAGAATTGCAGATATCTTAGAAAAGCAGCAGGAGAGGAGGGGGATGACCTTGTAGGAGGCAGTGACCTGTCTGAAGTCTGCATTATGTCATAGAGCAATAATTCTGGTGCGCTCCCTCCCCCCCTCCCCCCGCCCCCCCCCTCCAAGCATCCTTTAACCCCGTGACGATCAGCCACTGACTTGACATCAGGCGTTGCAGGTAGTCTTTCTGCAGCGAACCCAAAAGTTGTTGCTGCAGAAGGAAGGGTTTTGTGGCTCCCAGCGCCATGACTGTGCTAGGAACGGAGCTGTAGTTAACAGCTCTGTTCCTAGTGCAGTCTCTGAGAATGGCCGGGACAGGAGGAGGCCTCCAATCCCCCGTGTTTAACCCTTTGATTGCTGCAATCTGTGACCGTGGCATAATCAAAGGGAATTCCCCTGCTCCATCAGGTCACCGGGATTCTCAGAGCCCGGGGAATATCTATAGAGTCAGCGCTGGGGACCTAGAGTAGCCACAGAGCTGTCTGTATAGTAAGCCTGCTCTCAGGGCACACTGTGTGCTGCCCTGACTACAACCTGTGTGACACTGTAATTTATTAGCATACAGGAGGCTGCTAATACATTACAAAGCGTAAAAAAAATGGAATATTAAATAAAGCAAAAAACGTAGAAAAATTCTAAAAAATATTTAATAAAAAAATTACTGTGCCTAGATTACACACAAAAAACCCTACACAAATTAGGTACCCACACTAGCATAATAACCTGTAAAATTAAGCTGACAGGTTATTTAGTGTGAAGTATGAATGGTGTAAAAAGTCATTAAAAAGCAAATGCAGAAAAACACTTTGTTCATGCTGCAAACTTAAAAAAAAAAAAAAAAAAAAAATCCACAGTAATTTCTATGCAAAATCAAACTATGCCCCCAAAACATGCAAATTCTCCCACATAAAACAAGTTCTCATACAACTGCGTCATTGGTAAAAAAAAAAAAAAAAAAGTGGAAAACATTAAAACACAAGAAAGCAAAAGATGTTTGATATTGAGGCCTTTTCGAGACTAGTGCTAAATGGGGTTAAATTGCTTTCCTTGAAGCTTATATAACCCTATATAATACAGAGCTCAGTTTCTCTCCTCTATCATATAACCCTATATATCACAGAGCTCAGCTTCTCTCTTCTATCATATAACCCTATATATCACAGAGCTCAGCTCCTCTCCCTCTATCATATAACCCTTATATACAGAGCTCAGCTTCTCCCCTCTATCATATAACCCTATATATCACAGAGCTCAGCCTCTCTCATCTATCATATAACCCTATATATCACAGAGCTCAGCTTCTCTCCTCTATCATATAACCCTATATATCACAGAGTTCAGCTCCTCTCCTCTATCATATAACCCTATATATCACAGAGCTCAGCTTCTCTCCTCTATCATATAAACATATATATCACAGAGCTCAGCTTCTCTCCTCCATCATATAACCCTATATATCACAGAGCTCAGCTTCTCTCCCTCTACCATATAACCCTATATATCACAGAGCTCAGCTTCCTCTTCTATAAATATAACCATAATCACAGAGCTCAGCTTCTCTCCTCTATCATATAACCCTATATATCACAGAGCTCAGCTTCTCTCCCTCTATCATATAACCCTATAGATCCCAGAGCTCAGCTTCTCTCCTCCATCATATAACCCTATATATCACAGAGCTCAGCTTCTCTCCCTCTGCCATATAACCCTATATATCACAGAGCTCAGCTTCTCTCTTCTATCATATAACCCTATAGATCACAGAGCTCAGCTTCTCTCGACCATGCACACATGTGAGTTTGATTATTTGGGAGTAGTGGACTGCTAGCCTCTATAAAGCAGATTTTCACTGTGGCTGGTTGCTCTTTATTGTGGTAGCTGAGAAATCGTGTCTTGTGAGCTTATAGCACTCCGTCCTGTTCTGGTTAGTTATCTGTTCTCAGTTTGTGGGATGTAGTCAGTCTTCCATATTTTGCCATAGGACCTCAGTCTTGATCTGATAACCTAGAACTTTTTTCTTCCCATTTCCATAGATTCGAAATTACCAGAATGTTTCCTTTACCTTAAGAGCTTTTACGTGACTATGAAGAGTCAACTCCAAGGAGGAGCTGTCCATCAGCAGGGTACACAGCGAGACATGTGTACTATACACGGTGGCGGCATGTATAGCAGAAGCGACAATGTGGTGAAGTCCACATCCTGCTCCAGTTGCACACAGTATAATTATCCGCCCAGTGCTCACCACAAGTGGCATGGACGCCCGTCATGTGGATATCATTACTTTACTGAGCGGTTTCAGCCCCCATACACATGGCGTAGAAGGAAATCGTGTCCTTAGGTCAGGTTCAAGGGAATAGCAACATCTTTGGGTTTCTGGTCACAAACTTTTCTGTATGGGAAAAATGGAGCAGTTGTCATAGCAACCGGTTACTCAAGGACCTTCTTGGTTGATAAGACAACTGCACCATTTTACCAGGGACCTATCAGAAGTATATGGCCATATAACCCAGGTCATGGGTGACATGCATGACCCAAAACATGTAGCAAGACCCTTGTGGAGGGAAAAAAGGGGTATATTGTGCCACATTGCACTAACTTCTAAATGTTGGCACCAACTAGGGCATTATGGGAAGAGAGAGGAAAAGGTGTAAAATGCATTTCAACCAAGGGTCACATCAGTATTATAGTATCTCTCAAAAGGACCTTTGGAGGGAGGCTGGATAGGGCCGTCAGAGCTGTGCCGCCAACTGTGAGTTGCTGAATAGAGCGGGGTGGAGGAGCTCTAAATACAAAATGGCGCCTGTTCCCTGTGTTTAAAAGAAGACCACCTCTGCCATGTTCTGGTGGCGCCCTCCAGGGAAAGTGGAGAGCCAGGTCTTCTGTGTCCAGTTTTGTCCAGCCCTGCTCGCAGTGTCTAAGCTCTCGAGAGCCACATAAAGTGATGTGGTGGGACAGATGTGTCCCACGGGCCTCGAGGTTGACAAATGACCTAGTGTAATGATGGAGGCATTGATTAGCAAAGCCTCCGGAAAAGGAGCAACACCAACAGTCTTATAGAATGGAGATGTTAGTCATGTGACATACCGCCATCTAGTATCACATGACCAATGCCATCATCTACATTAAAGGGAACCTGTCACATAGGTTGTGCCCCCCTTGCTGAGGACAGCACAGGCTAGTGACAGACCTGCTGTTTCCAGCGCTGTGCCCCTTATTCTGTAAGATGCTGCAGTTTTAGAGCATTTACCCCTCAAATCTTATTCATGAGCAGGTGTTAGCCCCGCCCACCAAAGGCTAGCCGCTGACCGTTATTAACATGTTTCTACCTATTCAAAGTACTAGGTTTATCAGTCGAGGTGGGCGGGGCTAGCCACAAGTGGGAGGGGGTTTGAAAAACTGACTCTTTGAATTACTCTTTTCTGGCTGAAAACTGCAGATTTGAGCATTAAATACACAAAAACTGCAGCATCTTACAGAATAAGGGACACAGGGCTGGAAACAGCAGGTCTGACATTAGCTTGTGCTGTCCTCAGCAAGGGGGGCAAAACCTATGTGACATGTTCTCTTTAAGTAAAAGGGCTGGTGGAGTGCATTTATTCCTGCCACCTAAAACATGAGTCCCGGCCACTAAAGAGAGGAAGATGAAGGTTGGGACCAGAAGTTACATTTTTACTCGTGCCATTGTGCAGAAGGAAGGGATAGGGTCTCCAACACTAGGCTCGGACTGACCCGTGGCAGGCTTTTCAGGAAGGAAGGCAGAGAAAGAGGCAGAGTGCAAGAGTCATGTGCGGTAGTCTTAGGGTATGTTCAAACGGCGTAATTGCAGGGCGTAATTACGCCCCGCAAATAAGCCATGTGAACATAGCCTTAGGGTAGGCCCCAAGAATCAACTCCGCTGGTGGAGCCCCAAGAATCAACTCTGCTGGTGGGCCCCAAGAATCAACTCCACTGGTGGAGCCCCAAGAATCAACTCCACTGGTGGGCCCAAGAATACATCTCACTGGTGGGCCCCAAGAAAACAACTCCACTGGTGGGCACCCGAATCAACTCACTGGGGCCCCAAGAGAATCAACCCACTGGGGGGCTCCAAGACTCAACCCCACTGGTGGGCTCCAATAATCCCCTCCACTGGTGGGCCCCAAGAATCAACTCTATTGGTGAACCCCAAGAATCCAGTCCACTGGTGGGCTCCAATAATCAACTCCACTGGTGGAGCCCCAAGAATCAACTCCACTGGTGGGAACCAAGAATCAACTCCACTGGTGGGAACCAAGAATCAACTCCACTGGTGGGAACCAAGAATCAACTCCACTGGTGGGGCCCAGGAGGGTATCTTCTTTGGTGCTGGTGAGAGGAAGGAGCCTGACTAGGGTATTAGCCTTGGTGTTGGTGAAGGGGAGGAACCTGACATGGGTATCCTTCTTGGCAACTGTGAAGGATATAAGCCCAAAATGGCAATCTTCTATGGTGTTGGCGAGAAGGCAGAGCCTAGCATGATCACCTTCTTTGATGTTAGTAAAGGGGTGGAAGTGGACACAGATATTCTCCTTGGTGTTGGTGAGGGAGAGGAACATGATATAAGTACTTTTAAATTTTGGTTAAGGGGAGGAGTATGATAACGGTATCTTTTTGGATGCTGTTGAGGTGGAGGAGCATGACAAGGAGTCTCTCTCTATGGTTTTCTTTGAATCCCTGTGTCATGCTCTGCCCATTTAGGCTCTGCACTAGGCACAGCATGGAGAGTTCCTTCAAAAACATTTAAAACTCAAAATATGCACAACAACTGACATATTTCAAAGGAAATGGACAATTTAGAGCACCTTACCTTCTTTAATTTTTGGAAGTATAATTCTGGCAGAGCATGCAGGCAATATGCCAGCTGGCAAATAGAGTAGAACTTCACGTGAAGCCTTTAATTCCAAAAAAAAAAAAAAAAAAAAGTTAGTCCAGTCTCATTCATTAGCTTTAAAATGTAGGCAGGGGGTAAATAAACATTATAACCAATTACATTACTGTTCTTATTTTGCTTAATTAAGTTTATTAAGAGAAATTCTTATTTTTTGCTTCTTTACAGGTGATTTCCTAGATTACCGACCACTTCTCTCTTCTCCATTAGCCCGGTCTGATGGGGACGTCACTGCCTGCTGTGAATCATCAGCAACACAGGAGCTTACTAATGTTTCTTACTGACAAACTTTAGAGCTCTGTAGCCCTGTGCCCTGCTGGTAAAAGTCCTTCACCATCGATGTCCATTCAACAGGTTCAGCTAGTAATAGCAGAGCTGAAATGTCAGACACTGCTCTAGAAGCACCCACAACCTAACCAAGAAATTGGAACCTGAAGCTGTAGAAGCACTCACAGCCTGACCAAGAAATGGGGGGCCTGAAGCTGTAGAAGCACCCACAACCTAACAAGAAATTGGAACCTGAAACTGTTAGAAAGCACCCACAACCCGACCAAGAATGGGAACCTTTAAGCTGTAGTGCACTCACAGCCTGACTAAGAAATGGGAGCCTGAAGCTGTAGAAGCACTCACAACCTAACCAAGAAATTGGAACCTTTAAGCTGTAGAAGCACTCACAACCTAACCCAAAAAATGGGAGCCTGAAGCTGTAGAAGCCCCCCACAACCTAACAAGAAATGGGAGCCTGAAGCTGTAGAAGCACTCCAGCTGACCAAAAAATGGGAGCCTGAAGCTATAGAAGCACCCCCAACCTGACCAAGAAATTGGAAACCTGAAGCTGTAGAAGCACTCACAACCTGACCAAGGGAAAATTTGGGGGCCTGAAGCTGTAGAAGCACCCACAGCCTGACCAAGAAATGGGAACCTGAAGCTGTAGAAGCACTCACAGCCTGACTAAGAAATGGGAGGGCCCGAAGCTGTAGAAAACACCCACAGCCTGACTAAGAAATGGGAGCCTGAAGCTGTAGAAGCACTCACAGCCTGACTAAGAAATGGGAGCCTGAAAGTGTAGAAGCACTCACAGCCTGACTAAGAAATGGGAGCCTGAAGCTGTAGAAGCACTCACAAGCCTGACCAGAAATGGAGCCTGAAGCTGTAGAAGCACCCACAACCTGACCAAGAAATTGGAACCTGAAGCTGTAGAAGCACTCACAACCTGACCAAGAAATGGGAGCCTGAAGCTGTAGAAGCACTCACAACCTGACCAAGAAATTGGAACCTGAAGCTGTAGAAGCACTCACAACCAGACCAAGAAATGGGAACCTGAAGCTGTAGAAGCACCCACAACCTAACCAAGAAATTGGAGCCTGAAGCTGTAGAAGCACTCACATCCTGACCAAGAAATGGGAGCCTGAAGCTGTAGAAGCACCCACAACCTGACCAAGAAATTGGAACCTGAAGCTGTAGAAGCACTCACAGCCTGACCAAGAAATGGGAGCCTGAAGCTGTAGAAGCACTCACAGCCTGACTAAGAAATGGGAACCTGAAGCTGTAGAAGCACCCACAACCTGACCAAGAAATGGGAGCCTGAAGCTGTAGAAGCACTCACAACCTAACCAAGAAATTGGAACCTGAAGCTGTAGAAGCACTCACAACCCGACCAAGAAATGGGAGCCTGAAGCTGTAGAAGCACCCACAACCTGACAAAGAAATGGGAACCTGAAGCTGTAGAAGCACTCACAGCCTGACCAAGAAATGGGAGCCTGAAGCTGTAGAAGCACCCACAACCTGACCAAGAAATTGGAACCTGAAGCTGTAGAAGCACTCACAGCCTGACTAAGAAATGGGAGCCTGAAGGTGTAGAAGCACTCACAGCCTGACGAAGAAATGGGAGCCTGAAGCTGTAGAAGCACTCACAGCCTGACTAAGAAATGGGAACCTGAAGCTGTAGAAGCACCCACAACCTAACCAAGAAATGGGAACCTGAAGCTGTAGAAGCACCCACAACCTGACCAAGTAATGGGAGCCTGAAGCTGTAGAAGCACCCACATCCTGACAAAGAAATTGGAGCCTGAAGCTGTAGAAGTACTCACATCCTTTCTAAGAAATGGGAGCCTGAAGCTGTAGAAGCACCCACAACCTGACCAAGAAATGGGAGCCTGAAGCTGTAGAAGCACCCACAACCTGACCCAGAAATGGGATCCTGAAGCTGTAGAAGCACACACAACCTGACCAAGAAATGGGAACCTGAAGCTGTAGAAGCACCCACAACCTGACCAAGAAATGGGAACCTGAAGCTGTAGAAGCACTCACAATCCGACCAAGAAATGGGAACCTGAAGCTGTAGAAGCACCCACAACCTGACCAAGAAATGGGAACCTGAAGCTGTAGAAGCACCCACAACCTGACCAAGAAATGGGAACCTGAAGCTGTAGAAGCACCCACAACCTGACCAAGAAATGGGAACCTGAAGCTGTAGAAGCACCCACAGCTTGAACAGGAAGTGGAAGCATGAAGCTGTGGAAACACCTAAAGCTTGAACAGGAAGTGGAAGCCTGAAGCTGGCTCTAAATAGCCAGATGGGAAAACCCTTTTAAACTAATATTATGACTCCAGTATTTATATAGTGGCAACACATCCTGCAGAGGTGTATCCAGATCATAATCCCCGACATCAGTCCCTGTCCCCAGTAGAAGTCATATCCACCTGGAGCCTGTTTTTACGGAAGCTAATCCAACTATCAGTATGTTTTTAGGGTGTGCAGGTTCGAACTGGTCTTTCAGGATAACAGAGGAACCTCCAATGAGGCAAAGCTCTGGCATATCGGGTGTCCCAGAAGACAACCTTATTTAGGGGTTACTTTATAATTCCTCACAGCTATCCTATTGAATTCTGCAGGTGCAATAATTACTTTAGAAGTAGACACACACATCCTGTGTAGATACAGAGTGGCCCACTGAAAATAACATCCTCTGATCGGCCCAGGAAACTTCAGTCCGATGCTAGGAGTGCGAGATGAAACCCACACAAACAAGGGGGAACATACAAACTCCATGCAGATTCTGATGTAGGTCAGACTTGAACTCTGGACCTCAGCTGTGAGCCTCTTAAAGTGGATGTCTCACTACAAAGATTAGTTTTCAACATGTAGGGAACATTATATCAAGACTTTTTCCAAATAAATTCCTTTGGTCAGGAGATAAGAGATTTTATCTACTCTGGGTGCACACAGGTTCCTCTGGTTACCAACCTTCTCTCCCCTACTCTCTGCTCTTTGACTTATATGAAAGCAGGGAGTGACTTCACCAGAAGTCGGCACACAGGATGCCGGCAGCATGAAAACAGAGTGTGTGATCTCAAACTAAGGAGATTCATTACTTCTGATTTTTCACTTTGAACTCTGAAGCTCTCTGCACTGTAAACAACATCTACTGCTCTCATGTCATTGAAATTAGAAGAGCTGTGAATACAGAGCTGATACGCTAATCACTGCTATAGAGCCACACATAACCTGACCAGGAAGAGACCGGAAGCACAAATCTAGAGCTGCTTGTGGCTCTGTCAAAAAGAGTGGTGAGACAACCCCTTTAAAGGGGTTGTCTCATCTCAAAGTTTCATAGGATGTATGAATGAAATAATGCTGCTTTGCTCTGTCACTTCCTGGTCAAGCTGTCTGTAATTAGTATATGAGCTCCATGTATTCAGACTTCTCTGTTTATTATGTTTATCAGTCTAGATTAGATAAATTACCTTCTCTGAGGTCCGGAGAAGATTCTGAGCTAATGTAAACAGTAATTACTGTCTTTTGTCTGAAAGATCAGATAAAACACAAGCTCTCACTGCTGGCCACAACCTGTGTGATGACATGACTCCCTGCTATCAGATAGAACAAACAGCAGAGGAGAAGGAGTACACAGGTCGGTCACTTCGGGAAACCCGAGAGCCCTCAGAAGGTGATAAAATCATTTGTAGCTCCTTAACAAAAAAAGATGAACAAAGCAATGTATTTGGAAAACGTCTTCATTTAGTGTTCCCTACATGTTGAAAGCTATTCTTTGTAGTGAGACAACACCTTTAAAGGTCTCACAATATAAAATACATAAGGAAAAGCCAATATTCCATATACTGTGACAGAGTCAGTCAGCGGCTGGGAGAATACTACTTACGGTAAATATACATGAGGATAACTTTCCCACAGGGTCTTTGGATTTGATAAATAACCTTCCTAGAAAAGGAAGAGAGGAGCACAATTGTGTAGTTAGCAATCTGCTAAAATCTAAACATCACTTACAGTGGGTTGCAAGCCTTCCTACCCCTTGAACTGTTCATTTTTAAACTTTACAGCCATAAACTTCAATGTATTTTATGGACACTGTATGCGATAGAGAAACACAAGGTAGCCAGCATTTGTGAAATGTAAAGAAAATGATACGTGCTTTTCAGTTCTTTAGTTTTCAAAAATGTGGAAAAGTGTGGCATGCATCTGTATTCTGTCCCCTTATCCCACTAAATAAAATCCAGTGTAACCAATTGCCTGTAGAAGTCACCTAATTAGTAAACAGAGCACATCTGTATGTAATGTATTCTTAGTATAACTGCATCTGTTTTGTGAAGGCCTCCAAAGTTTGTGAGAGAACATTAGTGAACAAACAGCATCATGAAAACCAAAAGGAACACACCAGACGGCTCAGGGATAAAGTTGTGGCAAAGTGTATTGCAGGGTTAGGTTTTACAAAAATAGCCCAAGCTCCGAACATCTCATGGAGCACTGTTCAACCCATCATCCATAAATTGAAGAAGTATGGCACAACTGCTAACCTACCAAGACATGACCCTCCATCTAACCTGACAAACCAGATAACATGGGTTAGAGAAGAAACCAAGTGACCCTGGGTCACTCTGGAGGGGCTGCAGAGGTCCATAGCTCAAGCGTCCACAGGACAACTATTAGTTATGTACTCCACAAATCCGGCCTGGAGTAACATTGCAAATACTTTGTTTTACTGGACTAGAATCTTGTTTCATACCTCAAAACACATCCAGAGCTGCACTCAGAATTCTGTTCATCTAAAACACATCCATGTTGTGAGGTGTAACATTGTAGCACTTACATGAATGGTTATAGTTTTAACACTGCTGATCGTTTTTTGGTCCAAAGCAAAAAGTGCAACAGGGCCCCTTAAACTATCATTGCCTATTTTGTAGACTGGTGCCCTTGTATGAGGCATTTGGTGCATTGTGAGAGATGCAAGGTAGGTCCATTGATGAATTACAAGGTCTCAGATTAGAGTTTATGGCTGGAGCAGAGTTGACGGACCTCAGTTGTCAGCCAGAAGCATTCCGAATGCAGCTCTGGGTGAGTGTGTGTACAGGTTATAACAGCTATATTCACTATTTTGCCATAGGCAAACAAACTCTATCAATTCTCAGTCTATAAAGCACTAAAACTTAACTTTTATTATGCACAACACTTAACCTCTATTCCCTGATGAAGCCAGTTAGCTGGTGAAACATGTTGGGGAGGTCAGGCATGACATTTTAATTTGTGATTTTCTACCTCTTTTCACTGTGTTACCTGCTGCAGAGGGTTTCACAAGGAATCCGTATATGCTTCATGCCCATCAGATTAGGGATGATTGCCCAAGTAAGATGTTTTTGGATCCTTTTTGCAGTTAGCAAATCATTGTGTATATATAGGGTTTCCCTGCTGATATAATAGGTGGTGTTCCACCAGATTTGATAATAGAAAAGGAGTTATTCCTTCACAATTAGAAAGGGATAAATTTATGAGACAACTTGAGAGATTAGAAAATCAGGTTTTTACAAAGTGTGTTATAGAGGTTACGTGTTGTATATAATAAAAGTTAAGTTTCAGTGCTTTATAGACTGAGAACTGATAGAGTTTAAGTTTGCCTATGGCAAAATGGTGAATATAGTTGTTGAAAGTCACTCTTTGTTCTCTTACTAGATTCGCATATTTTTGAGACTACTTGATAGGTTATAACAGCACACTGCATCCTGACAAACCCCATATCCCTCTGCTCTACACCAATGAGGTGCAAAACCCCAAAACAGCTATCTGTGGATGAGCGATACTGGCTTGGCTAATACCCCTTTGCTTCTTAAAGATTCATTGAGTCAGAAGCAAATTGAGGATTTGTTACATCCAATAGATGGCGCTCAAGTTTCTTAGCTCCTTTCCCATAATTCCTTGTGATATGCAGATGCTTAGTAGAGGTCAAAAAGGCAATCTCAAAACTCTACACACCTTTATGGTGCTCTCCCCAAGGAGAGATATTCCCCTTTCTAAACCCCATATCCCTTAATATTTGGTTGCAATGGTCTTTACATTGGTGTGATCCACCTGTTTCATGATGAGGAGGTCATATAGCGCCTGCTAAAGGCATTATAAACCTCCTGGGCCCCAACAGCTATAGCACAACAGGGGCCCCCTATGTTCATGCATACTTTTCAGCACCATTTCCCTAGACATATTTTGGGCCCTCTTGGTGGATATAACAGCAGCCCCTATATCCTAGTGAGTTACAGCCCTGGTGTCAGCTTGGATCACCATCTTTTCTAGGGTTAGGGTTTTCCAATATCCCCCCAATACTACTCACCGTGGCTGCAACATACAGACTCCAAAGCATGGAGGCCAAATGGAACGAAGCCAGCTGCCCAGACTCATTAAACCGGCTCTGTTTTACCTTAGACAGGTGGAGGCGTCTGTTTATTTTCTGCAAAGAAAAAATAAAATCTTAGATTTACAGCATATAAAGTGAAGACCAAGGACAATTAACGCTCATCACCATTTACACATAGTCTACCACAAACTTAAAGGGGTATTCTCACCTCAATGATTAGCTTTAACCATCAAGACAAAAAGGGACATGAAGATGTATCAAATACATTGCTGTTCTGAATTAGCTTCCCTTCAGAGAGTTAGGGCAGTTCTTATCTCCTGCTTGTATACGCAAGCATTTTTACACCTCTCTCTGCTCTAGCAGAAGCTGGGATGCTGAGGTCACTCCCTGCTGTGTCTTATCAGCAGCACAAGAGCTTGTTTATGTTTCTTACTGACAAACTTTAGCCTTTTAGAGCTCTGTAGCCTTGTGTCCTGCTGCTTAGGCTAAATTCACACGGCATAATTGCGGGGCGTAATTACGCCCCGCAATTACGCTGGGACTTCGGGAGCTCGTGCCGACTCCCGCGGGGCGCCATACACATTCATTACTAGTGGCGTGTATTCGCTGCTAGTAATTGACATGTAACTTATCTCCCCCCGCGGCGTATTGTGTGAGCGGGAAGAGGAGGCGTAATCCATAGTTCTCTATGAGAACTGTGGATTACCGAAATGACTGGGTCCCATTTCGCTCGTATTTGAGCGCAGTATGCCGCTCAATGCGAACCAATTTAACCCGTGTGAACATAGCCTTAGACTCCCATTACCAATGTCCCTCTAACAGGCTCAGCTAGAAATAGCAATGCTGAAATGTCAGTCATTGCTGTAGAACCGGCCACAGCCTGAACAGGAAGTGGCAGCCTGAAGCTGTAAAGTCGCCCACAGCCTGAACAGGAAGTGGGATCCTGAAGCTGGAGAACTGACCACAGCCTGAACAGGAGGTGGCAGCCTGAAGCTGTAAAGTCGCCCACAGCCTGAACAGGAAGTGGGATCCTGAAGCTGGAGAACCGACCGCAGCCTGAACAGGAAGTGGTAGCCTGAAGCTGGAGAACCGACCACAGCCTGAACAGGAAGTGGGATCCTGAAGCTGGAGAACCGACCACAGCCTGAAGAGGAAGTGGTAGCCTGAAGCTAACTGTGAAGAGCAGACTCTGAAACCCCTACAACGGTGGTCGCTCAAACAGAAAGTAGTTGATAGGCAGCCTGAAGTATGACAACACCCTGGAGAAGCTGGATGATCATAATCACATTTTATACGATTTTTTCCAGTTCCATTTAGTGACTGGAGGGAATTGGGCTTCGTAACTTAAACCCTCAGCCCCATTTATAACAATAGCCCAAGAGAAGTCCGTCTACTCACATCTAGGATGTACTCCTGGACGACGGCGTGCAGAATGATTGCTATGATAACGTAGAACAATATGGTGACCAGATCCTTCGCCCCATAGTGATAGTAGACGATCTCACCATCTGGAATGTAAACAGATCAATGGGAGGAGTGAATGACTTTACTCACTGTAATATATACCTTGTGTAGGATAATCCATATATTGTATGAGGGAAGAGGTGGACGGATCAGGATTTTGTGATAAAGTCAACTATACTCCTCAACACAAACTGCAGCACCAAGAAGGACAAGCCGGCGGTTATACAAACCAAGTAGCCGGTGTCGCTAAGATCTGTAAGTGATCAAATGTTCAAGCCTCTCACTCCAATCTGTGGCATCTGTGTGTGTTTGGGGTTCCTTTAAGTCAGGGCTGTGGAGTCTGAGTCATTATAAAATGGACCGACTCCTAAAATATATAATAAGTTGGTCAAGTTAATTCAATGCAGTGCCAAGAGCAAAAGGAACTGGATCCAGCCAGTGCTACTGCTCCCATATCTTCAGCCTCATCACATGAGGAGTGTAATTGATGACATGGAGCAGGCAAAGCGCTGTCCCAGAGGAAAAGATCCCGCTCCCAGGGCAAACAGATTGACCAGATTTCAGCAACACTTTTCACTTGTTCTCAAAGAAGTAGAAAAGTTCAACCGTTCATCAAAACTGACTGTGGCTGAGGCAATTCCTTTATACCCCGACATTGTTAGAGATGTTGCCCCTGTGGTCACCGCTTTGCCCCCAACCCTAGTTAGTGTAGAGAGGCCGTTCTCTAGCCTGGAAATAATGAGATCAGATGTGAGGTCGTGTATGCAGGATCTGATGGAGGCAATACTATTTCTCAGAACAAATTCAGAGACTCCACAAATGTTATCAGTACATTTTTGTTGAAAATGTTCCCCGCCTCCACTTACTGTAGCATTTTGCATATTTAAAATTTAAAAAAATGTTATGTTCTAAAGTTGTAACCAATAAATAAATTTTACACTGACAAGCAAAGGGGTAACAATGTTTTGACCTTGTGACTTTCAGTCTCCATATCTCACCATCTACTACAGTACAGCTTTGAACGTGAGATTTCCATCATTCTATAGACAATCATCTTGGTTATCTCATACATAACTTTGACCTGCAACTAATTTGGAATATACTTAGTTATGCAGATTCTTGTCCTGTAGCTGCATTGTTACTGTTTTGCTCCTGGTGGTGGGACAATCTTTTTCTTCTTGTTACTACAAATTACAACCTGTTCTCACATTCACTAATAGCTCAGTGTATTATTAGGCTGATTCCCGAGCTCAAGGTCACTGGTTCGAGCAGCCATGAAGAAGATTCCCCAAGAAAAGAGACACTGCATCCTCCAGCTCATCGATAGCGTCTATGGGCCAAGAAAATTGCCAAACTGCATCATGTGAGGCCATGACAGCTGGAAGAATATGGAATGAAGTCCATCCATCCTTTCAGAAGCCATGAGGTGACGTCCAGGGGAAATATCAGAGTCAACAAGTCGCTCATCACAAGGTCGATCAGTGCTGACGCTAAGACACGGCAGTGGAGGCGGCTCGTAGGCTTCATAAGAGTGAGATCACAGACGTCCATGCAAGCACCGGGCACATTACACAGGTCTGGAATGATGGCCCGAAAAAAGGTGAAGAAGCCGCGACTTCAATCTCGTCATAAGAAGCGTCGACAAAGAGTTTGCAAAAAAGTATGAAAAATGGAAGATTGGAAACATGGAGCAATGAGATGAAAGTCAATAGACCGGGCTCTGATGGGGGGGAATGGGTTTGGAAGAAGCAAGAGAAAAGGGGGCGAACGGATCGAGAAATTGAAGAAATTGTCAGGTTCGGTGGAGGAAGCCAGATGATACGGGGGTGTTTCACAGCCAAAGGCGTCGATTGTGATCTCAATGCTGAGCTCTATGTGAGTGTCCTACAAGATGAGTTACTTCATACACTCGAGTACTATGGGTTCCAGCAGGACAACGACCCAAAGCATACGTCGAGATTGGCGAAGAAATGGTTCCATGACAGTGACGTACAGCTGCTGGATTGTCCTCCACAGTCCCCAGACCTCAACCCAATCCAACACTTGTTGGTAGAGGTGAAGAAAACGTTGTATTTGTATCCAAGTCCAGTATTCACCAACATTGGGAACGTGTAGAAGAGACCCGGGATCAGATTTCGGTCGAGACGTGGTTGAATCTTTTTTTTTTTTTTTTTTTTTTTAAATAAATTTTTTATTTGTGGAAACAAAGTCAGAAAACATTTACAATTGTCAATCACAGTGTGTCATCATAGGAATCATACATCGATTGCATAAATTACATAACACAGAGTTTTAGTATACTTCCCAATCGACTTTGTTCCCCCCCCCTTTTCCTTTTTTATTGAAATACCCCTATACCCCTTCCCCAACTCACAAAACCACCTCCCCAAACAGACGGTACCTCACTCCTGCGGTCGCTAAGTCCCTACCTCTAAATTCCCTAATGTGCCTCTTAGACTTTCTAGCAGATAGTATTCTGAGTATTTAAATGGATCCATAATAGCCTTGATCTCCTCGTCCCCATATTGAGTGGAAATAAATTGCTTCCACTTTTTAATGAAATTTTTAGCATCTTTGTCCACATTTCTCTCAGCCTCCAGCTTTTCCATATACAATGCCTGTTTCAGGCAGTCACTAAGCTCTGATATTACCGGGACCTCCGGATGGAGCCAGTGTCGCAATATACATTTTTTCGCCGCCAGTAGTGTAACGTGAATCCCCTTTAGGGTCACTAACTGGCCCTCCCCCTCGCCCTGTTCCAACTCCCTAGTGGTATAGTGAAAAAGTAAGCCCTGTGGGTTATAGGTGACTGAGATGTGCCACACATCTTTTATGTATTGGGCAACCTGTCTCCAAAATCCCTGAATGCTGGGGCATAGCCACATACAGTGGTAGAGGTTTGCCTTTTCCAGGTTACACTTGGGGCAGGCCTGGAGATAGTCTGCATTTGTACTCCCAAATGGGATATTAAATGCATAGATGGCTTTGTGAGCTAACCTAAATAAAACCTCCCTCCATTGCTCGCTGGCTACCGCCTGTCGCACTAGGGTTAAACCTTTTAGTATTTTCTGCGAATATCCGGGTCTGAAAGATGGGATTCCCAGCTCTTGAAAAGGACTCCCTCCTGTGCTTCGACGTCTTTATTACGGAGTGTCAAGTATATTCTAGATAGTGTTCCTCTGCCACCTATCCTTTTGCAGAGTTCCAGGAACTCCCCCGTCTCCCCTAAAGATTGTAGGTTAGTGACTGATGCTCTACAGACACTTTCTATGGGTGTATAGTGAAGAATATGGTTAGGGCCAAGACCGAATTACTGTCCAATTCCCTCCATTTAAGTTTGGGAGCCGTCCGAGAGAGACAAGACATCCCCAAGTTTTTGATCCCTTTCTGTATCCAGCTAGCGAAGATTCTAAAATCAGTCCCAGCATTGAACACAGGAGTCTCCCATAGCGGGAAGAATTTCGAGATATACATGGGTCTCTTGAACATTTTCCTTACATGACGCCATGTTGCCAAAGTATCTCTCAAAACCAGACTCTGCCTAATCTCTGTGTTGAGTAGTTTCAACGGAAGGTGTAGAAGTGTAGTTAAACTAAAAGGGCTAGCAAGTTGAGTCTTCAGAACAGTATTGGAGAATAAATTTGTGTTCTCGAGCCAATCTTGTACATGCCTCCACATAGCTGCCAGATTGTATAGCCTAATATTTGGGAGTTGGGCTCCCCCCTGTAACTTTCCCATCGTGAGCTTCTTGTAGCTAATCCTAGATCGTTTGTCCCTCCATATAAATTTTGCAAAAGCGTTACTCAACTTCTTAACGTCTAAGTGGCGTAGCAAAAGTGGAATGTTCTGCAGGGGATACAGCAGCTGCGCAAAACTGACCATCTTGATCAGCTGAACTCTTCCCATGATGGACAGAGGGAGATTCTTCCACCTTTCTAGTTCAGCCAGTATTTTCCCTAGCAGGGGGGGTAATTTAGCCGGTAGGTTAGCGCTCCTGAATTTCCCAACTTGATACCCAAGTAGGTTAGGGTATGAACCACCTCTACTCCCATCATCCTATTAGGGAACGATCCTCTATGACCCAGAGGTAGTAACTGACATTTGGTTTTGTTAATTTTAAAGCCCGAAAATTCACCGAACCTGGTCAAAGTTTCCAGTAATCCTTCCAAATGGTGAAGGGGGTCCTCCAGAAAGATAAGCATGTCGTCAGCAAAACATGTGAGCTTGACCTCTCTCGCCCCTACTCTGATGCCTTTGTAGATATCTGAGTTCAACAGGTAGACAGCCAATGGTTCCAAGGCTATGTTGAAAAGCATGGGCGAGAGAGGGCATCCCTGTCGCGTACCCTTCTGTGACGTGGTTGAATCTGAGGGCCTAGAAGCATTCAGGCAGAGCTGAAAGCCAAAAGCTTTACCAAATACTAACAAAATAATAAAAATTAACATTTTGATTTTTAGGTGCAAAACAGTAACAATGCAGTTACAGGAAAGAATCTGCAGAACTAAGCAGATGCTAAATAGTTGCAGGTCACATTCATGTATAAGATAGGTAAAATGACTGTATATAAAATTACAGTAGCCTCATGTACAAAGCTGTAGTGGATGGTGAGATATGGAGCCTGAAAGTCACAAGGTCAAAACATTGTTACCCTTTTGCTTGTCAGTGTCTGTTCTATCTAAATAGCTTGATTATTGTATCATAAGGTGATAAAAAGCCCGATACCATTTTACTACAGTAAAATTATCACTTAAACATGCGCCGTGTATGAGGGAGAAGGAGTCAGAGTGGGAGTCGGAGTTAGGGGAATTGAGGAGTCGGAGCTGTGGCTTATCGACTCCACAGCCCTGCTTTAAGTCCAGTTTTCAGCAATTACATAGCCACATGAAACCTCAAATCAGTGCACCAACAGTTTGGCATTTCATTGATCTGGTTGTGAGACCAGTAGTTCGACCAGAAGCCACTATTCAACAGGACAACGCCCGACGACACAATGAGTGGTCTACACGTCCTACTGTGGGCAGCAGTGACTCCGGACTTCTCTTCCATCGAGCACATCCTACGGGTTGGCACTCGCAAAAGAGCTGCCAGCAGTCAATCTTGGTAAGAACCCGCACTGAACATGGTGCCACAAGGCATTTTGGAACCCTTACTGGAAGTGGCCGTATTGGGCACACAAGGGAAACCCTCTGTGATAAGATAACTCCAGATCAGGCTGCACCAATGCTTTGTAGATCGCTAATAATTACATCTTTCTCCCCAGCCCATGATTCAATACATTATAGTGTTGGCCTTAGAGGCAGCTGATTGACACTAGGATATTATGTAGTCTATGATCTACAAGAACATCCAGATCCTTTTCCACAAGAGACTCTCCGAGACTTATTCCTCCCAGGACATAGATTCCATGCAGATCACTAATATCCAGATGTGGAGCTTTTCAACAAACCAATCACGAAGCAAATGCTGGGATACAGCCAGAATATCCCAATATCAGCTACTTTAACGAAATGACAATATGGCCATGGAGCAACATAACCCTCAGGTGCAATGAGTGTATGCGGTAGTTCCATATTATCCATAGTCCGTATACTGTGATGTCATATACCACATGTCTATATAGAAAAGAAAAAGAAAAAAAGACGCTCCCCACAGCACAAAGCTCTTAAAGGGGTTTTGCCACGATCTCATTTCATAGCTCCTGCACCCAGCTCTTCAGCTCTGTGTGCTCAGAAGGAGGTGTGTGTGTGATTTGTTTGAATTGCATATCATGTGACCCAGCAGGATGACATCACCAGGCCTTTCCTCTCTTTAGTCAAAGAAAGGACTGTTTATGTACAAAGCTGTGAGTAGATCAGAGGTAAAGCTTTTACCTCACAGCACAAGGGTCCTAATTACTAAAGGAGTACAGAGGACAGGAGTAGAAAGACAGCACTTGGGGTTTGAACATTCAGTAGCTGCCTGAGAGGAGAGGTGATGTCTGAGCATGTGCGACCAGGATTGAGGAGCTCTCAGCCCTGGTCGTATCCCCTGGAGACGAGCTGTAAACAATGGATCACTAAAGGAGCAGCTAAAACAAAAATAGTACAGAATTTTTAATAATGATGAAAATGTTGCTTTACTTTGCAAGTTTCCCACATCAATTTTACTTCGTGGCAAAACCCCTTTAACACCTGATATTTGTACACATACTCCCTCCCAATATGTTGTCTCCTCAGGTAGTCGAATGGTATGATGCAGGGGTCTCAGACACACACACTCTACAGGTCACATGTGGCCCAAGAGGCAGTCATCTGCAGCTAGGGCTGCAATAAGTAATTTCAGGGCCCCATACAGCCAAATCATTGGGGCCCTCTATCCATTAAACAGGTCCTATGTTGAACCATTTCATCGGGGCCTTTTCTGGTTTGAGTTTGATCAGGGCCCCTGACAGCAGTACTGCCATGATGGTGGCCCTGTCTGCAGCCCACAGGGTCCCAGATAATTCCTTGGGACAACAGAGAGTAGACTCAAGGAGGAACATACCCGTCCCAGATGTTTGACCTTTTAGATACCACGGTCAATACCCTAATCGACCGCGGCATGTAGAGATTCAACAGAGGGGCTCCCTGTGTCCTATATTGGAAGCCCACAGAGTGATCATGGGGTGCTGATGGTTGACATGACAGCCAGAAGTCTAACAAGAGCCTTCAGAGATGGATTCTAATAGGTTGATTGACAAAGTACTGCAAAGTGTTATAATCCTAGAGTGAATAAAAGTAAAAAAAAAAAAAAAAAAAACCAAGGCACACTAACCACCTTCCCCAATTATAAATGGTTGTCACAAAAAATAGATAAAAAAAGTACACTTATTTGGCATCACCATGTCCCTGCAAAAATTTTGTATTGCATCAAATTCAAAATGAATGAGGTCCATCAACCAGATTTTTTTTTTTTATGTGCGGCCCATTTACCCGGGCACGTTTGAGACCCCTGGTATGATGTGACTGTTCCAAATTTCTGTCTTTACAAAAAAGGTGGATAGTAGACTAGTCATGTCCATTTCCCTCCCCATCTCCCAAATGCACCACTGAAAACTCTACAGGCAAACTTACCGAGAGACTGGAGGCTGCTGTTATACTGAGGTAAGATGAAGATGAAGGCAGTTTTAGCAGTGACCTGTAATGGAAACAGATAGGGGATTACTATTTAAAAAGGACTTGACTTCTGCTTGGAGGACAAGAAAAAAAAAAATTTCCAAAGTTAAAAACACCCCACACACATGAAAACCCCAGAAATGACTGGTAAGGAGTTAAATCCACTATTCATTTAATTAATTAAAAAAAAAAATGTAATTAATTTTGTAATAGCCCCAAGCAAGGGAGTGTTTCCCTGTACTCACCCATGTAATTAAAACCTTTATTAGACAGGACGATTAAGTCACATTTATGGCCGGAGCCACATGGTGTTTACACATAAAACTTCTACAAATATTTTTGTCCTAAAATATTTGACGTGAAATATTTCTTTAGGGCCAAATTACACATTAGCATGGCGACAAGGAATTAAGGGTATGCATGGTTCCTGGCAAAAGCTATGGAACGGCCGCACTTACGTCCTAGAAATGACAGATATGAAATAAACAAACGTTTAATAGCTGAATGTTCTGCTTCACGAGATGTTCCTCACCCGGAAAGAAATTATTGTAATTGATGGCAGTTGTTTCTCCGGATCAAGTAGAAGAAAGAAATTATGGAATCATCAAATTGTGTTATAGCAGCACCAGGTCACCTGCCAAACTCAGGGAGACTGCCATTGTCCATATGACCCAATTAGTGGAGCTGGACCGCACAGAAGAACCTCCCGGCTCAGGACGTTCTCTATGAGCCATCAAATTGGGATGTAGCAGCCCCATGTCAACTGCCAAACCCAGGGAGAACGCCTTTGTCCAAATGACCTAATTAGTGGAGATGGACCCCACAGAAGAACCTCCCGGCTCAGGACGTTCTCTATGAGCCATCAAATTGGGTTGTAGCAGCACCATGTCAACTGCCAAACCCAGGGAGAACGCCTTTGTCCAAATGACCTAATTAGTGGAGATGGACCCCACAGAAGAACCTCCCGGCTCAGGACGTTCTCAATGAGCCATCAAATTGGGTTGTAGCAGCACCAGGTCACCTGCCAAACCCAGGGAGAACGCCTTTGTCCAAATGACCTTATTAGTGGAGCTTTACCCCACAGAAGAACCTCCTGGCTCAGGACATTCTCTATGGACCAGGACAGATAGACGTTCTGGAGGAGGAGCCCATCACTAATGACCCTTGTAGGGGCAATAATAGCTCATTGCAGAGTTAGATAAGTCAGACCCTTGAGGTGGTCTTTTCAAAAAGATAATTGCCCGGGTCCTGATGGCAGAAACCCAACCTCTTCAGGAAATACAGAAACATTCAGACAATTCTGCCTCCTGGGGACCACCAAGATGCTGGATTATCAAGAAAAAAAAAAAAAGGAAAAAAAAAGCCCAGTTTATTGGAAGAATCTACTCATTAACCAACAAGAGATCTACTCATCGTCAAAAGGTTTATTGAAAACCCCCCAAAAAAACAACAAAAAAACCAAAAAACTGAAGGCCTATCCGAAGGCTAGACGGTCAATATTAGATCATGGTGTCTAATCTCAGACCTCCTCACCCCTCTGATGATCAGGTGTTTACAGCAGCTATGTCCCCTTCATTGCTTGCCACTGCTCATTCTTGCACACACTCCACATTTTGTAGTGTTAAAAGGGTAGAAAAAAAATAGAAAAAACAAACTAATAATTAAATTCACTTTTTTTTTTTAGTTACCTTCTGAATCCATCATCACCTCTCCAAGCCAATGACGTTACACTTATTGTAGCTGCTATCTCTTTCCAGATATACGGCACATGAACACACAGCATAGGACAAAATACATCAGAAAGCCAACGGTATTTTGTCCTATGGAGGACCGAGGTTTTTGGTGCAGATTTGCACAAAAAATACAGTTTTAGTTTTTGCCGTCGGGCTTTACAATTGAATGTAAGCCGCGTGACTCCCATGGAACATGTTGCATATTCCTCTGAATTTTTAACAAGGTGGTTAAAAATCCGTGCTGTATACTCTACAGCACAGGTTTTCATTGCTGACTACGCAGCACAGTGCACCGTCGGATTCTCGGCAGTTTCAAAATCGTGAATCCGCTGAAAATCCGATGGTATTCCTGTGCTGTGTAGACATAGCCTAAAGCCCTCTGATTGGCTGCAGCATCACATGAGCTCTGATCGGAATGTCACCCAACGTATCTGGATCGGTGGCAGCACTGGTTTAATAGGCAAGATTTTTTATTTTTTTTCTATTTTATAACCTCCCCAAGTGGCTGAGGTGCATTATGTAAAAATGGAAAACCACTTTACAGAGACACTACCACAAAAAAAAAAAAGTTTGACAAGCAACATGCCACTACTCTATGGATTGTGTTTTTTTGTATAGATGTTTTTAAAAGTTTTCCCTATATACATTACTCTCTCTGGACTTCCCTTCTGTGAGTTCTGATAGCACAGCAATGACATTGCTTGGTCAGGCCCAGGTATTTCTTTCAGGGTAGCTATGGCCTGAGAAGTTTAAGTGCAGAAAAAGATTACCCCATTTTCTTTATATGCAGGCTCGGACTGGCCCACAAGGGAATAGGGTGAACCCCCGGTGGGCCCCTGAGCATGGCAAACCTGGAGATGTTTTTTTAACTGCATATACATCCCCAGAAGAGGCAAAAAGCAAGAGGTAGAGTATAGGAGGCATCTAAAGACATCTACAGTAGCTGTACTGAGGGCCCCTTAAATAAACTTAACCGGTGGGCCCTGAAACAGATCAACTGGTGGGCCCCTAGAATCAACTCCACCTGTGGGCCCTAAGCACCCCAGTCCGACACTGTTTATATGTATTGATGGTCATTGCCTAACGCTAATTGTCAAGTCTAATTTTATCTATCCTTGTTGAGAAAACAATAGAGCAATTATTATGAGACTGTATAGAAATAAGCAGTAACTAAAGTGAGACTAATCTGTCTTGCCATTCGGAAATTTTAGCTCTAGCTAGAGAAGGACTATATATATATATATATATAAAATTTTTAATTACATACAACTGCCTAAATAGGAAAGAATATTGTCAAAAATTCTAAAAAAAAAAAAGTTTTCAGGAAGATTAGTTTTGACAAACATGTTCCTTTCTCCAAGTGTTGCAGTTGTGTCCCCCTCACTTGAAGATCTGGCTTCTAAGGCAAAAATATGCTGACCCCCACCAATCTAATATTGATGACCTATCCAAACCCGGGTAACCCCTTCATTTCTATACCGAGTCCTCATGCTGGAGCCTACATTAAAGTTGTTGCCCCACAGTCAACGTTGGAAATTTGAGAAATGTGTAGAACTTGGTATAACACCCAGCAAAATAAGGGGAAAACCAGAAGACCTTTCTTTCCTCACATAGAGGCACAAGACATGTTGGTTACAGTCACTGTAAGTGAAACACTGGCGTAATGGTTGCAGTTTCTGGAAGAGGTATACAGCTTGCTGGTTATGGTCACCATTGGTGGGTGGTACAGCCTGTAACTCAGCAAGACACAGCTCAGCTAGTAACTTTCTACTTACACCTTTCGTCTCGGCGTTACTTGCAGGTAAAGGATTACAACAATCTTGGACCTGGACCAGTGTCTAACATCTGCGCACACCTAAAGAGGTGATCCCTTCCTCCTCTCAGCACACTCTCTCAATCCAATTTCCAAAAGCCTTCCAGTGGTCCATAGGCAACCAGTCCAATCTCTAACCAAGGTGGGCCTCTAGACGATGCTCTCAATAATACAAAGACATGAACGACCTTGCAACAATCTTTCTGATTTACCAGGTTCCTCAGCTACTTCACAATCCCTGAATGACACCCTCTGAGGGCTTCTATCACCTCCAAAGTTGTCAAGGTTCAGACTTCTGCCCAGTCTTGCAGCAGGTCCCGCTATCACTTATGTGCTTGGTAGCACCTGCTGCAATAAAGCACCAAAGACATCTGGTTATATGGACACACTACACCTTCCACCAGATGCAAGGCACTATGTAATGGCTCTTCCAAACTGGCATCTCCACCTCCAGCAGTATAGCGCCCAGGAAGATCATTCCAAGTGCTATTAAAGGGGTTGGCTCACCACGCTGTTTCACAGACCAAAAGCAGCCTGTTTCTGGCTGGTCAGGCTGTGTGTGGTTCTATGGCAGTGAATAGCAGATGAGCTCAGTATTTATAGTTCTGCTAATTACTCCGACTTGAAAGCAGGCGATGTTTATCTAAAGTCCAGAGAAGCTTCAGAGCTAAAGTAAACAAACGTAATTAGTCTCCTTTGTTTGTGCAATCAGATAACACTCAAGCTGCTGGCAGTTCTGTGTGTGGACCTGAGTGATGATGTCATCCCTGCTATCAGATAAGACAAAACAGCAGGGGAGAGCAGGTCAGTAACCTAGAGAAACCTGAGTGCATTCAGAGCTGATCACTTTTAGCTTCTCAACAAAGAAAATCAAAGCAATATATTTGGACAAAAAAAAAAACAAAAAAAAAAGAGTCTTCATTTACTTTTCCTTACATGTTCAAAGCTAACCTTTGTAGTGAGACAACCCCTTTAAGTAAACCGGGAATGGTGACATCACTGAATTAATGGTTCACCAGCTCCAGGTGGTGCCCAGGCTCTCCGGGTACAATGGCATCAGGAATAAAACTGCAAGAATTAAAAGCTTAGAAACATTTCTCAATGGTGCAGGACAGCACGAGTTAATGCTGCACTTGGTGAAGATCGCTGCTTGCAGATGACCCCTTTATAAGTGCTGGGACCCCCATTGATCTCCAAATCCTCAGTGCTTCATTCCTCCTCAGTAAGAAGAAGTTTAAGTTGGGTGGTGGTCAAGCATGACTACTGTCACTCCAATAAAAGGTCTAAGGGACTGATGAAGACTGCAGAGTGCAATGTTTGGTCATTTCCATCCCTGCCCATAACCAGCTGCCGCCCCACCCGTTGACTATAAATACATCCAGGTGGTCAACATTGTTCCATCAATGTCTCGAGAATGAGCCCCGAAACCTCTCCGGCCTAAACAGAGAGCTGTTGGGGACGCTCTTGTAATACTGATGTCAATGAAATCAATAGGAAAGTCCAGACACTTCTCTGTTCAGAATGGAGGTTTCGGGGCTCTCAAGACAGGCAGGATCTGCATCTATTGGTCATTGATGGAATATCCTAGCAGTATGTAGCTACTGTCTGAAGTAAAACAAGCCCTTCTAGTCTGCAAATACGTTCCAGTTTGATCTCTGTTGAGAACAAAGGTTTGGGCACATAGAAATCCAATGCACTCAGTCCTTCCCCCCCCCCCCCCAATATCTGCTGCCAGGACTTCCCAATACATGTAACATGGTGGTCAGGTCTGGCCAAGAGCTGCTGGGTTTGGTGGACGTTGGTCTAGCAGTGAAGACCAACTTTAGCTGGGTGACTGCTACCATTGAGATAACACAAGGTTCAGTATTAGACAGCCTTACATAGTAGAACACTGGGTAAGATGAAAAGAACGGGGCTCTACGATATATAAAAGCTTGTGCGATAGAGTCCTCACGCCGACTATGGCATCCTGCTTTCGCTCATGGGAAAGGGGATTGGGTGATCCGGAGGCCCAACAAAAAATTAAAGCTGGGTTGGGAAAAATACGAGCCTCTATTATTAATGAAAACTGGAGGGAAATGTGCTTCCGCTTGGCTCACAAAGCCACTTAGGCATTTTAAATTTCGTTCAGAAATGCACCAGCGCACTATCTGAGGGAATGTCCCAAGTGCAGATTACAGAAGGCAGATTTGTGACATGGTATTTGGCATTGCCCAAAGCTGAAAAAGTACTGGGATGACATTCTATTACCCATTAAAGAGGTGTGGAATATAAGGGTGTCAAGGGATCCTATGAGTGTAATCTTTCATTATATACTAGCTCCGGATTGCAGGTCGGGGGACACTCCAGCTTTGTTAAGTCATAAAGGGGTCCACACGATACTGCTGGTGGCTAAAAAGTGCATCCTACGACACCGGCTGAAGGATGTCCCGACAGTGTCCCGACAATGGAAGAAGTTGATAATACGATTAGGAAACTGTTAAAGGGGTTTTATCGTTACAAAGATCATGTCTCAGATTATGGGGACAGTAAAAATAAGCACTTTTGTAATTGGGTTGCATTACCTCTGTCACTTGGTTTAGCAGATATCAGCTTCGCTGTAAATCTGTCTTCTATTTCTGCTGTTGCTGGTCAGAACGCCCCCGGGTCGATTCCTGTGCCCTAGACACGCCCCCTGCACTGTGATTGGCTGGCATTTCAATCAGCCTGTTGGGATATGCCCCTAGACAGGAAATGTCATGGCCACGCCCCCTGCGCTGTGATTGGCTGCCTGCACACTCTGTGTTTACTCCCCTCTGAGCTGTTAAAATCGATAGTGAAACCAGAGTCTGCTGTCTCTATGTACATCTCAGCTCTAGGGGGAAGGACCTGGGCAATTACTGCCTGTTTAAAGGGCTTTTGCCAAGAGGTTGATTCACCTCCTCACAGGTCCAGTCCTTAAAATGCTACTTGGAAAAGAGGGCGTTCTGTTCCTCAGATCGAATGCAAGCCCCGCCTCCTTATGACGTCATCATCTGTAGTGTATAACATAAGGATTCAACACTGTGTCTGTATGAGCTGCTTGTGTAGTACAGTGCATAGGTGACCAGCTTGGCAAGATAGAGGTTGGGAGTTCAAGTCCCATAGTTTTTTTTGTTTTTTTTCTTTTATAAATTGTACACATATGTAAATATATGAAAATATATGTGTAGACATCTATAATTATATATATATATATATATATATATATATATATATATATAATATATATATATATATATATATATAATATATATATATATATACACACACACATACGTATATATACACACACACACAGCTCCCCTATATAGTGTCCCATCCTCACAGTCACACCAAGCACTTCCAACATATGTGATACAATGCATATACTCTCGGGGATGAGACATGATATAGGGGAGCTATGTATGTGTACATATATCATTATAGAGATTGACATATATATTTTAGGTCTCTCTACATATCTGTAGAATTTAGGGGGGGGGGGGGGAGGGGGGAATATACCCTGTAAGGGGACTAGAACTCCAAACCCCTTCGTTGTAAAACCAACACTCTACCGCTACACCATCAGCAAGCAGAGATCTTTACTTAAAAGCTGACATTTGTAGTTGAGTAAAGGTCTCTGCCTGTTGTCAGTACAATTTGGTTGAATACCACTAGAACAGAAGTTAAAGGCTGCCTGGCTTTCAGTGTTAAACAAGAGATATAATAGATATAATAGGTGCTTGCTGCAGCTTGTGGAGCCATCAAGGCTGCAGACATAAGCAGGCAGAGATCCGTACAGAGCTGTTATACCAGACAACCCTCTGCATCCCCTGCTTCAAACCAAAATGATGATTCACACGTTTCTTCAGGTGAGGGTGAGACACCCTCGTGGGAGGAGAGACACGCCTGCTGAGAGGTGAGACCCGCCTGCCTGAGAGGCAGAGGACACGCCTGCTTAGAGCTGAGAGTACACATCCCGGATATTCAACTCAATCCTGAGAAAATTAGCATGAACCGCAACGAGCCGCTCAAACGATAACACTCAATATTAACTACAGCTCCACGAGACAGGATTGAGGCAGGAAACGAAATAAACAGTTCTTCTGACAGAAAGTTTTTCAAAATTGGAAACGATTTGTCATTAAAACTTTCTCAGATATAGTAGATTAAAACCCTGATTTAACCCTTTCGCTCATGTAGGTACTACCTTGAGGAAAAAATGGCTGGCTCTCTGGGCAGGCTAGAGATAGGGGAGGATTCTTGACAAGGGACGGCCGGCGTGGGGAGGCAACAATACACAGGAGGTAGTCTTGCCCTGGGTAGATGTTCTTTTTAGATGTTCCTTTTTATAGTCCAATATTAGAGGATAAGAGAGATGCTACACAACAAGCTTTTGTAGATTCCTGTTTCCCTTTCCAGAGTTGATGGTTATGTTGCATGGGAGGGACAGTACATGGACTGTTTGAGTTTGGTTTATATTTCAACAGAAAAATGGAGAAGGACACTTGTAAATGTATGTTTTATATGTTACAAAGTCCAGTGATATATGTCATGTAGTAATGTGAATTGTTGGCATGTAAAGGATGACATTTTTCTTCTCAATAAAATTTTTCCTAAAAAAAACAAAACAAAAAAAAAAAAAACGGGGCATGTTAGTGGATATTTAACAATTTTAGCAACCAATGCCAGGCAGCTGCTGCCAAAAGATACTAACAAGATCATGGGATCAAATGAGGCCTAGAAGAAAGACAATCAACTCTTAAGAGTAAAGTTTACAGCATCCAGAAAAAGAGCACATCAGCCCATGCTGAAATAATTATTATAATACATCTAAATTAGATTGATGGATATAGGTGGTACAGCTAGAGAGTACTGGGTGACAGATGTGGAATCAGGACACACTCATTTTTATTCATCTTGCACAGGCAGTATATTATTAACTAGTAGTTACTCTATTCTTGTACAAAGGGTGGCATATTTTATAGTAGTATATATTCATTGTACATAGGGGTCAGTATTATAGTATTATATCTTGAGTACCTAGGCGGGCAGTTTTATAGTAGTTATATTCTTGTATACATAGGATATAGTATTATATAGTTATATCCAGTACATAGGGGCAGTCTCAGTTATACAGCATAATGAACAAAGTTGGGCTACCCCTATTAATCTTAATCATTTTTAGACTTCTTACTATTTTGGGCGTTGGCAACAGCCATTTCAATTTTGGAAATATCTAATAACTAATTGAGCACAGTAATATTTCCGGCATTGAAATGAGGTTTTATTGTACACTAACACAAAATGTGCAATATGCATTAAACATAAATTTGACCCGTGGCAAAAGTATGGGCACCCCTACATGAAAATGACAGAATATTTAGTCAGATTCTCCTTTTGCAAATATAACAAACCTCTTAGTCGCTTCCTGTAGCTTACAAGCGTTCCTGATCCTGATGAAGGGTATTCTTTTGACCATTTCCTCACTTTACAAAACACATCGTTCGCGACAGTTTAAAGTTTTGGATGGTTGCGAGCATGGACACCCGGCTTCAAAGTATCCACAGATGTGTTCAATGATATTCAAGGCGTCTGGTCACTGGATCGGCCAGTTCCTAGAACAGTGTCTCTCATTGTTCCTCTGCATGAAGCGCCTGGAGGTAGATTATGGAGCTGTGTTTGGGATCATGTTCTATGCTGAAATATAACCATCCCCGGCGTAACTTCAAAGTTCATCACTGATGTCTGTACAGTATTCTGAAGATATCTGCTGATACTGAGTGAATCCATGCGACCCCACAACTTAACAAGATTCCCCGTGCCGGCATTGGCCACACAGCCCCAAAGCATGATGGAACCTCCACCAAATTTTACAGTGGGTACAAGTGTTTTTTCATGGAAATGCATGTGTTTTTTTTGGGACGGCCATGCATAACGCCTTTTTTGTATGACCAAACAATCCATCTTGTTTCATCTGTCCACAGGACCTTCTTCCAAAATGAAGCTGGCTTTGTCCAATGGTGCTTAGCATACCTCAGGCCGACTCTGTTTGTGGCGTCTTCAGAAACGGCTTCATTTCGCATCACTCTCCCCATACAGCGTTCGTCCTTGTGCAAAGTGTGCTTTTTGTTACGCGAGATCACAGTGACCACCAATCTGTCAGCAAGAGGATGCCTGCAGCTCTTGGAGGTGGTCTGTGGATTGTCCTTGACTCTTCTCACCATTCTTCTTCCTCTGCTTTTCTGATATTTTTTTCTGCCATGGCCACTTCTGGGCTTAACAAGAACTGTCCCCTGTGGTCTTCCATTTCCTTACTATGTTCCTCACAGTGGAAACAGACAGGTAAATCTCTGAGACAACTTTTTTTTGTATCCTTCCCTAATATGCAACTATGTTGCACAATCTTGTTTTCAGACATCATTTTATGAGAGTTGTTTTTGAGGAGCGCCATGATGCCACTCTTCACAGGAGTGAATTCAAATAGGAGAACACTTGCAATTGCCCCCTTAAATCCCTTTTCTCATCATTGGTTACACCGGCTATGAAAGTTCAAAGCTCAGTGAGTGTTACAAAACCAATGTTGTGCTTCGAAAGTCAGTAAAAAGTAGTTAGGAGTATCAAATCAATAAAAAGATAAGGGTAACTCACATTTTTTGCACCAATCAAAATTTGGGTTTTAATTGCATATTGCACATTTTGTGTTAGTACAATAAACCTCATTTCAATCCGAAATATTACTGTGTCCTCAGTTATTAGATATTTCAAATTGAAATGGGCTGTTGCAAACACCCAAATATTTGAGAACTAAAAAGTGATTTTAAGATTAATAGGGTGCCCAAACTTTTTCATATGACTGTATCAGAATGTACATAGGGGGCAGTATTAATGAGTAGTTTATATTCTGTACATAGGGGGCAGTATATATAGTAGTTATATTTCCTGTACATAGGGGGCAGTATTATAGAGTTATTATGCTTTACATAGGGGCAGCCATGGATAGTAGTTATATGCTTGCACATAGGGAGGCAGTATCCTAGTTAGTTTATATTCCTGTACATAGGGAAGCAGTATCAGAGTAGTTATATCTTGACATGGGAAGCAAGTATTATAATAGTTATAGTCTTGTACAAAGGGAGCAGTATTAATAGTCGTTATATTCCTGTATATAGGAGTGCAGTATTAATAGTAGCTTATATTCTTGTACATAGGACAGGTATAATAGTAGTTATATTCCTGTACATAAGCAGTATTATTAGTAGTTTATATTCTTGTATACATAGGAGCAGTATTATAGTATTATATTCTTGTACATAGGGCAGTATTATAGTAGTTATGTTTCTTGTACATAGAGCAGTTATTATGAGTAGTTATATTCCCGTTCGTACAAAGGGGCAGTATTATAGTAGTTATATTCTTGTACAAAGAGACAGTATTAGAGTAGTTATATTCTTGTACATAGGGGCAGTATTATGTAGTTATATTCTTGTACATAGGAACCGTTATTATAGTAGTTATGATTCTTGTACATAAGGCAGTATTATAGTAATATATTCTTGTACAAAGCAGCATTATAATAGATATATTCTTGTACATAGGGCAGTAAATAGTAGTTAAATTCATGTACATAGGGGGCAGTATTATCAGTATTTATATATTGTACATAAGGAGGCAGTATTATAGTATTATATTCTTGTACATGGGGCAGTATTATAGTAGTTATATTCTTGTACATAGGGGGCAGTATTATAGTAGTTATATTCTAGTACAACTAAGGAGCAGTATTATAGTAGTTATATCCTGATATAGGAGCAGTATATATAGAGTTATATTCCTTGTACATAGGAGCATATTATAATATTATATTCTTGTACATAGGAGCATATTTATAGTATTAATTCTTTTACATAGTACAGTATTATAGTATTTATATACCTGTACATATGAGCAGTATTGATAGTATTATATTCTTGTACACAGTGAGCAGTATTATATAGTTATATTCTTGTACATAGGAGACAGTATTATAGGTTAGTATAAATTCTTGTACATATGGCAGTAATTATCGTAGTTATATTCTTGTACATAGGAGACCGTAATTATCGTAGTTTATTTCTTGTACATAAGGGCAGTATTATAGTAAATTATATTCTTACATAGCAGCATTAAAGAGATATATTTCTTGTACATTAGGGGCAGTATATAGTAGTTTATATTCTGTACATAGGGGGGCTATTATAGTAGTTATATTCTTGGTACATAAGGAGCAGTATTATAGTAGTTATATTCGCTGTATAGTAGGAGCAGTATTATAGGTAGTTAATATTCTTGTACAATAGGAGCATATTTATAATATGATATTCTTTGTACATAGGAGGCAGTATTATAGTAGTTATATTCTTGTACATAGTAGCAGTATTATAGTAGTTATATTCCTGTACATAGGAGCAGTATTATAGTACTTCTATTCCTGTACACAGGAGGGAGTATTATAGCAATTAAAGTCTGCATCCCATACAGTCCACAGTTCATACGTTCTACCAGGAATCTCTCTTTTGTAGCAAGTATTACACATTTTCTCCATGTTTAGCCTATTCCGATTTAAATTCTTGTAATTGCTTAAATCCATTTTTGCAAACTGATGGGAAATCCTTTCCAACCCAGTAAAATGAACCTTTCTGCAGAATCCCCTCTTGCTGACACATCGGGAGTCGTACATTCACCATATTTCTTGAATGCGTTCTTTATAACGTTGCTCGGTAACACACAAACAATGTCTGAGACAACAGCGGGTGCAGAAGTCTGGGTGAATCTTCTCACAAGATCATTTTACCAGAGGCGAGATACTTTCACAGGAGGGTTTGATTCATTGTCTCAGGACATTGCTGCCTCCCGGTAACTGGGCTTGAATACCGGCATTCTCAGAAAGTGCCTTTAACCTTTGCAGTGTCCACATCCGAGCTGCACAGCACCCATACAAAAGCTAATGCAGGGGACAACGTTATGGGTTGTGGTCTATATCTAAAAACTGAGCGTTCCTAGCGGCCCCTGGCATCTATAGTAGGTTGCCCACCCTTGGTCTAGGGTGGAATATCTTCATAGTCACCAGTAGTATGATAACAAACGTCTAAGCTGATAAGACTGCACCACAAATGAAAAAGTAAAATTAAGGGACCATTTCCATCAGAAAATAATATTTCTGTGAAAAACTAATATTTCTGGAAACCTTTTTTTTTTTTGCAGTATTTTTATAATTTTATTTCTGCAGTCCTATGCAATTACAAATGACATAAAATATTGTCCTTTTCTAGCTGTGAGATAAAACTCCTGAATGGCAGGGAAGACTAAGCTCACCTTACTGTAGGTGCTGCTAATCTCGATGTAGTCTCATCACAAATAGTAGGTAATGACCTAATGATCAATCTATTGTCCTCTGGGCAGGGACAGACATGATTAGTATCACAGAAATAGAATCCCCAATAAAACATCCAATTTTATTTAAACTATTAAAAATTCTTTCAATATTCCCCCCTATGATCACACAAATAAATCCGAAATATAACATGGATAACTGTCCAGGGGCTATTTAATAATAATGTAGTTATAGATCATAAAGCACAATAAAAGGAACAATAGGTGGCTAGACCCGATACCGTTGCCCTTATTTGGAGGGTCGTTCAAAACACGGTCACTACACGGTCCATAAAGCTGTTCCTTCACAAATAGCCGGGTTATCGCCACGAAAAGGACGGCCCCACTCCCGATGACTGTTCCTTATAGCAACTTGGTGTCACCATTAAAAAAGTAAATATATGGGTAACCAGGTTTTATAAACAATGGGAAAAAATGGCTTAAAAGCAGCACTCCCCAGTATGGTTTAAAGGCAGTATTCCCAATGTGTTTCTCCCAAAATATTGGGTTCATCAGGGGAGCATGGACCTTGACATCATGGGCGTCCCATAATGGAGGATATATGAACATTAACTCTTCTTATCTTTTGGGCTAAGAGAAGCCATTGTTCCCCTGATGAACCCAGTATTTTGGGGGATACACGTTGGGAGTACCGCCTTTAAACCATTTTGGGAGTGCTGCTTTTAAGACACTTTTACCTTTGTTTATAAAACCTGGTTACACATATATTTACTTTTTTAATGGTGACACCAAGTTGCTATAAGGAACAGTCATCGGGAGTGGGGCCGTCCTTTTCGGGGCAATGACCCTGCTTTTTGTGAATGAGTAGCTTTAGGGACTGTATCTAAAAGGTGCGGGTCCCAGAAGTGAAACTCCCACCTATCTAGAGAACAGGTCCCTGAAAGTTTCCACGCAGAACAGAGAATTGGCTGCACACGTACCGCACTCTCCATTTACCTCTAGTGGGAGTGCTTTGATGTATTTTGAACTTCCTTTGAAAGAGTGTTGCACAAGCAAGAGTTACTTACCGTTCTGCATTGGAGCCTATTCTTGAGATAGATGCAAGTCCCAGAGGTGGAACGCACATCTATCAGGCATTTATGGCATATCCTATGCTATACAGGTCTTAGATGGGCAAACCCTTTTAACCTATTTGTTTAACACCTAGGTGGTAAACCATCTATGCCCCTAAAATGTGATCATGAGGTAAACGCCCTGTGCTGTTCATAGACCCCATAAATTTTGTTTACCAAAGGCCCTAAGGTCTGCCATGTATGAGAGCCTACAAAGCCCAGCATAAGGGTTTTGGACATGTAAAATACATAGCTGTGTACATAAAAACAGGCTTGTGGAGTCCGTGTATTTTTCCCAAACCCGGGGGGTTTAAGGGGGTCCCCTTGCCGGGTAGAGGGCATTTCCCTGTTTGAATCAAAAAATTAACACTAAAAAACCTCAAATTTTTTAAATGAAAGGTTCCTTTTAGCAGAAAAAGCTTTTCCCAAAAAAATTCCCTTATGTTTTTTTTAACCTTTTTTAGTGTCCACAAGTCCCACCTTTAAAATTTTTCGGGGCGTTTGCCCAAAACAAATTTGGTGGGGGGAGTTTGTGGTTTTGGGGCGCATGAGTGCTGTAGGGACAAAAACATTTCCTTTTAGGGAAAACCATGAACCCCAACAGGGAATTTTGTGACATACTGGCCCATCAAAAGGGCATTAGGGAAAAGGGTTTTTGAGAAAGGCCCACAGCCCCCTCTTTTGGGATGTAACAATTTCCTTAAAATTTGGCTTTACCTACAAGGTCTTGAGAAAGAAAAAAAGGTTTTTTGGGGGCCAAGCCAGAATTTTCTTTCATCTGCAGACAATCGCTTTTCGGGTTTTTTGTCCCTCATCAGTAAAGAGCGATACTGGCGGCCCTGTGTGGGAGGCATCAGGCGGCTCAGGAAGGGAAATATCTCCCCTTAAGGAGAGCACCGAATGAACGGCCGAGTAATAGATTTGTTTTGACATACTGAAGCAGAGATGGACCCACACTTTCTGGGCTATAGTGCAGAATTCCAACATTATAATGACCCAAAAACATCCTGAAGGGAATTCGATCTAGTAATCAGCTGCCTTTTGCTAAAGAAAAGAGGGTAAGGCCTTCGTTCACACGGGCTTATTTTGCCACGGGATATGGCGGCCCCGGACTGCGTGCCGGATTTGAGTTGCTTGCAGTACGGCGCCAATCTGTCGCAGTAATTACGGTAATCCACTGTTCTCGATTAGAGATACAGTGGATTCCGTCGCTACCTCCCTGCCGCAGGGGCGGGGAAAAGTGACATTGCACCTTATCCAGGGCGCAATACGCGCCGTGGTAATGACAGTCTATGGGCCGGGGAGCGGCGCCCCCGCCTTGCGCTCCGTCCCCTGCCCCCGTCCTCCCTTATTCTCACCATAAATGCCGGATTTGTGAGCCGGATTGCGCTCACAAATCCGTCGGGAATAAGCCGTGTGAACACGGCCTAAAGGTGCTAGACTGGCCAAGCATGTCTCCAGACCTTAACCCTATGGAGCATCTATGGGGCATCATCAAACAGAAGGTGGAGGAGCGCAAGGTCTCTAACCTCTACCGGTATGCCGTGAGAGTCGTCATTGAGGAGAAGAGGATTCCCAGTTGTCTGCAACCTGTGAAGCTCTAGTGACCACCAGGCCCAAGAGATTTAGGCATCTTGGGAAATAATGAAAAGGCACACAAAGAATTGACACTTTGGACACAATTTCCTTCCATGGATTCACTTAGTGGGGTGTACTCACTTTCGTTGCCCATTTGGTTTTTGACATGATGTCTATGGATTGAGTTATTTTGAGGGCACATCAAACTTATACTGTTATACAAGCTGTGCACTGACTACTTTACATTGTCAATGTAATTCATAGTTGCCAACTTTTGAAAATGAAAAAGCAGGAGACCTTAGTGGGCGGCGTGCTACGCGCCTGGGCGAGGCAAAAATAATGCATGGACACGCCCATTTTATGTTTGTATGCCACGCTCCTTCGAAAGCCACACCCACTCCTACCTAACTGCATAAAACGGCTTTGAAGAAAGTCCAGGTAGAGCCCCTTATAGCCCAGTAAGTAACTTTCCCGGCCATAATCAGTATATGCCCTCCTTTGTATCCCAGGTAGATGCCCCCTTTGTTAGCCAGGTAGGTGCCCCCCTTTGTTAGCCTAGGTAGGTGCCCCCCTTTTGGTTACAGTAGTGTGCCCACCTTTAGTTAGCCAGGTATGTGCCTCCCCATCTGTTGCTCAGTAGGTGCCCCCCATGATAGCTAATTAAATATAAAATATATAAAATCCACTACCTCACCAGGCTCCTGCAGCACGGCCCTCCGGACGATCTCCTCGAGCGGCACAGGGGAATGTGAGAGCAGCCCGCCGTACACGTCCCCCTGCAGCCGCGCGTCACTTTCCCCTGCGCCGCTGACCTGTATTTTCGGCCACACACCGGCGCTGGACATACAGGGGGGAGGAGGGAGCGATGTCGCTCCATCCTGCCTCCTCCCTGCACAAGCAGACTAGCGGCCATGCGGTGAAGCGGGCCAGCGCCGCATCACGCCCCTGTAGAGCGGTCCCGGCGGCGCCAGAGGTAGCGCACTACGCTCACCTTACGCCTCGCGGGCCATTTAAAGAACCCCCCCACCTGCTGGGCAGCGGAGGAATCCAACTCCCCCGGAGGGCGAGAGGTGGACCTCCCAGATAAAGGCGGACTTTCCCCCGCCAAAAACGGGAGAGTTAGGCATTTGTATGATGTAAATATACATCCGTTTGAATATCTATTATCACAATGAAAAGGATATAATAACCAATATTTAACAAAAATGTGATTGGTTGTACTTACTTTTGTGGAAATTATATATATAAATAAATATATATATATAAATATATTTAGAAATATATAATTACACACAGGCACTGTCCCCCGAAAATGAATTATCATCTAAAAAAATGCACTAGTTTTTAAAGTTTGGTGCTTAAGCGATGTTTGTGATTAATTTCACTACAGTAAAATTAAATATATTGTTGATGATTTGTTCAAGCAATAAACGTAAATTATTGTTCATCTCGTAGAAATACAAAACATCCCCAATAATAATCTTAAGCTCGTCTTTAGGACAAAAATTAATAAAAGTCCCTGTCCTTATGTTTTTGGGGAAAACATGATATGTGTTTATATAATATAATATAATAATTATATATATATAATATATATTAATAGAAATAAATCTATATATTATGTGTGTATAATATAGTTTTCTTTAACATACACGAAATATAAAGAGCTCAAAAAATTTAAAGAGTCAAAATAATATTTTTTTTTTACAATATTCTCCTTTGATGAAACAGACGGGTGTTTTACAGTTCATGTTTCGGTTACGTCCTTGGGAGGAAATAGGTTTTTCACTTCTACATTGGTAAAGAGCAGGCAGCCGGCTGTTATTCAATCAAGACATTTTTCTTTTCGGTTACCCCCTCGCCCCTCTCTTAGGCTTTCTTCAATTCAGTTTTGGAAACGTGGCAGGCAGGAAGAAGAAGGAAAAAAAAAAAAAAAGAAGAATCCCACTATTTAATGGCATGAATAGTGAAGCAGGTTTCCCCCGATGAGCCAGGTGTACAAGGCCCGGGTTGTTTCACACACTGCCATCTCTCAAGCCCAAAATCCCTGAACTGCAGGGAAAAAAAAAAAACCACGCCCACCACTTGGAGAGACACATTCCAGTCATATTTTGGCAGAGGCAAGAGGCGCACACAGAGCCGGCTTTAACTTCCTGCAGGCAGAAGAGGAAACTGAGAGGACGGCTTTATTCCCTGCACGTCTCCAACGTAATCACCAGCACCATGATGAGAACTGGAGAAGTGGAGTCAAAGTTCACAATTTTTTGCCATTATTTTAAGATCGCTAATGAGGAAATTCCAAATGTATTTTTTCTAAATATATAAAATGGACCCGGTCACATTATTCAGCAGTCACTAGAACAAAGCCACCGTGTGACCAGTGCAGTCTGTCGCAACACGTCAATTGCGGAACTTCCTACAGAAAGCGTCTGAGGACTGGAGATCATTCAGATATGAAATGGAGGAGGGGGCCAAGATATTTTTTCACTGGTTTTACACTGACTCCAATGTGTGTAACATCCCCACCCTTCGATTAACCCACACGTCCCCATCCCGGGCCTGTTTATTACAAGTGACCTCCAGATTATCTCTGCTTCTAGAGAAGAGTGACAACACACTTCCAGAATTGAGGGTTACAAGTCCAGCAGGAGGTCAAAACATAGCCCTCCCCATAACAGCCCAAAGTTCAAGAAATACTGAAGTATAGGGTTAGCAGAGGTGGTGCCAACCCCCCCCCCCCTCCCCCCTCAAAAAAAAGAAAGAAAGAAAAACAAAAAAAAAAAGAAAAAAAAAAAAGGAAAGAAAGAAAGAAAAGAAAGAAAAAGGAAAGAAAGAAAGGGAGCAGGAAAGAAAGAAAAGAAAGAAAGAAAAGAAGAAAGAAAGAAAGAAAAGAAAGTAAAGAAAGAAAGAAAGAGAAAGAAAAAGAAAGAAAGAAAGGCACAAACATTATATATACACAAAAATCACAGAGGATTTTACTTTTATTTATAGCCCATCCAACACTTGACTGTAGGTATCATTTGCTCATAAAGTTATAGGAACCATGTGTTATAGGATACTTATACGACCATTGTTTGCTCCACTGAATTGAAATAAATTCTAAAGGACTACTGGTAAATGAGGTTAGGACTCTTAGGCCCTTTTCACAAAGTTCTTTAGCGCACGATTTGGCCGCGGTTATGGCTGCCGGGTTTCCGACTGCTTTCCGCAGCCAAAACCGCCTGCCAAATCGCGGCCTAAGTTTAGCTTAAATGGTTTCCTATTGAACCACTTTAATATTCAAACACTAGTCGGGTTTGGCGCGGCCAATACCCGCGCGTGTGAAATAACTCTCCTGTCGAATTCCCGACAGCGAGTTCTCTGCGCGACAGCCGCACAGTGCTGCCGCGGGCAACAACAGCGGGTATTTGCGCGGACTGGGACGCGGCTCGCGCCGCGGTTTGCCATCTGCTATTAATTTGCATGGGGGCAAACCCTTGCCGCAAGCCGCGCCCCTCCCGCACCGAGAGCCTAGGACGCCCGGGAGAACCCGCCTAGTTTGCGGCGCGGTCTAACGAGGTTTTGGCAGCGGGAACCGCGGCGAAACCCGTGGCCAAAACAGTCGTGTGAACGAGGCCTTAGGCTAGGTTCACACAGCATAATTGAGGGGTGTAATTACGTCCTGCAATTACGCCGGGACTTCGGGAGCTTGCGGCGACTCCCGCGAGGCGGGGGGTCCAGCAACCGGCCCGGGCCCGCCAATAGACATTCATAACCTATGCGCGTATACCGCCGCTGGAAATTCACATGTCACTTATCTCCCCACCAGCGGCGTATTCGCCGAGCAGTGGAGAGGCGACGTAATCCATAGTTTCTCTTATGAGAACTGTGGGATTACCGTATGACTGGATTTATCTTCTGCCCCGAATTGAGTGCAGTACTACGGCGCGAAATTACGTCCCAATTTTAAGACCGTGTGAACATAGCCCTTAAGCACCAGACCTACTGGGTGCAGAATCCGCCAATGACCCATCCTGACTTGCTGAGCTTTGCAATGTAAATGGGAATACACCAACCAGTCTATTTCACTGCAGACAGCTGTCTCAAGGCTCAGCGAGTCGGATGTGAATTGAACAACATCCAAAAGGTGGTGCTACAAGAGTCCTAGCTGATTTCCTATGCGCTTTAAGGCTATGTCTACACTGCACTGGATTCCTGTTGGATTTTCAGTGGATTTGCTATTTTGAATCTGCCGAAAATCCAACTGTACCCAGCACTGTAATCTACACAGCACAGGTTTTCTACTGAAGTCACCCCCGTCCGGCGGAAGATAGAACGTTCCATCTTCCACCAGATTATGGTTCCCCGGGACTATCTTTATTTGTTATAGGGCTCATAAATCTATTATATTACACCTTGTAAAATTGAGTCCATACAATATTGGGAGTTTTCTCTATCTACTTCTAATAGGTGATATCAATTATCTTTTCAGTGATATTCTAATTTTTTGAGATGCACTAGTGTATTCTAAAAAGTTGGAGGAGACGAGAAGCCTTGCAGGATTTTTGCCAAGTGGGAGAAGGTCTACCCTAACCAGGAGATCTCTACTGCAATCCTTCCAAGGAGGCTGAAGATCCATAAATATATACACTCACCGGGCCACTTTAATTAGGTACAGACCATCTATAACGAGGTTTTGGTACCCCCTTTTGCCTTCATGAACTGAGCCTCATTTTCTTCGTGGCCTAGATTCCACAAGGTGTTTGCAGACCGTGCTTCAATTGGAACCAGAAAGGGCCCCAAAGAGTGGCCAAGAAAATATTCCCCACACCGATGACACCACCACCACCATCCTGAACGCGTTTGATACAAGGCAGGATGATCCATGCTATTTCATGTTGTTGACGCCAAATTCTGACCACTACTAACCATCCGAATGTCGCAGCAGAAATCCGAGAACTCATCAGGACAGGCAACGTTTTTCCAATCTTCTAACTGTCCGAATTTCGATGAGCTTGGGCAAATTGAGCCTCAGTTTCCTGTTCTTCAGGTGAAAGAGTGCACCCTGTGTGGGTTCTTCTGCTGCTGTTAGCCCATCTGCTCTCACAGTTTCGCCAACCTGTCGTCCAGAGTATGCTCTTCTGCCTACCTTGGTTGTAGACGGGGGTGTCTATTTGAGTCACATGTTTCCTTTCTATCACTCGACCCATCCAGCCCATCTCACCTTTGACACTCTGGCATCATCAAGGCATTTCCCGCCCACATGACTGTCCGCTCACTGGATGTTTTTTCTTTTTCTACCATTCTCTGTAAACCCTAGAGATGGTGTGCGTGAAAATCCCCGGAGATCAGCATTTTTCCTGAAATACTCTTAACCAGCCCCTTCTGGCACCAAACAACCATGGCCAACGTGTCAAAGGCACTCAAAATCACCTTTCATCCCCATACTGGTCGCTCGTTTTGTAACTGCAGGAGATTGGTCTTGACCAGTCTCACATGCCTAAATGCACTGATTGCCTGCCATGTGTTATTGGCTGATTAGAAATTAAGTGTGTAACGATCATTTTGGCAGATGTACCTAATAAATGCCCGGTGAGGGTAGTATAATGAGAATGGAGGCACGTTCTTAAGAATTGCCCATTCTGCAATTATGGCTTTAATTTTCTTCCCCCCATCCAGCTTTCAACTTGCTTAGGTACTATAGACATTACTTATTTGTATTAATGGTGCTTACATTATTTCTGTTGTTCTACAATACGTTATCTCATCGATTAGGACGGTTATTATATGTTTTATTGTAAAATTTAATAACAAATTAATTGTCATTATCAAAAAAAAAGGTTGGTAAATGAGCTAGGACTCATGAAGCGTCAACTATGTTAAGTGCAGTGTTCCTAAAGGGTTTGTCGACACTAGCAAGGATTGCTTACTTTATGTTAAAGATCCTTTGCGAAAACAATTCACTTATGCAATATAGTTTCCATTAATAGGTACCCTACTTATTCCTAGATATCCCACGCTTAGGTATGTGGCTGCATCACTCCTCATTCGCTATACTACTGACCTTATGATCTCTCCTGATAGGCTGCCCAGCACTGTTTGTTATAGCTAAGACCTTGTGGCTTGTACTACAAGCGCTATAGAAGACATTAAACAACACGCCCTGTAATTCAGGAAAAAACAAAGAAAACAGGACTGAGGTAAGATGAATCAATGTAGTGAGACAAACCCTTTAAATCATAACTGACTCACTGAGCCTTGCAATGTAAATGGGATTATAGCCAACGCAGTTTAGCCTCCATACAGCAGACAGGCTACTCTAGAGTTTGCCCCTCAGTCATGGCAGAGCAACAAAACCGTTGGCTAGATGCAGACCTTCAAAACATAATGGGTATAAAGCTCTCTCAGGTCACTGTTGACTCCACAAGGACATCAGACCAGTGTCGCCTTCACATAGACCTCCGGGACAGTGTTAACCTCACACTGCTCTCTGGAACCCTGCCTAAGTCTTTCCCACTCAACTTCAACTTAGCAGAAATAAACTGGTCACACACAGTCACTATTCACATTACCTTTCCAAGAACCCTCCAACCACCATCACTACCATTCATCACAGGCCTACACACTATAGCACCTCCAGGTAGAAGTCTAGGACCATCCTTTTCACCTCAACTAGCTTCCTGGCTGAAGTCTCTCATAGCCTTAGAATGAGTCCAACATCCCATGCCCCCATAATGGAAGCCCAACAAGCTGCCTACTCTAGCAGCAGCAATTCGGATGCAAGTCTACCATTGCACTGGTTCCACGAGGACTCCTTCCAAAGCGGATATAGTCCATACAAACTGTCCCTTTCTAGAGGGTCAAAACCATCCCATTCCTAGGGTTTGTTTTCTCACCACATTCATTATCTTTAAACATGTAAGTGAAAAAAGGTAAATGAAGCCTATTACCAAATACATTGCTGTTCTGATTTTTGGCTTTGGATAAGGAGATAGAGATTATTACTATGCTGGAGTGTTTCATAAGTTTGCGTCTATTCTCAATTGGTCCAAGCTTCCCTGTCCGACCATGGTAACATTACTTCCTGCTGTTATCAGCTGCACAGGAGCTTGTTTACCTATGTTACTGACAAACTTAAACCTTTAGAGCTATGTAGCCTTGTGCACTACAGTTTAGAACACCTCCCTCATTCAAGGTGCATTTGCAACTGGAGTAGAAACAAGTATGCTATAGAAACACCCCACTCCTATAGCAGAAAAATGGCTTGGAAAAAGAGGAAGGGAAGATAACTTCTCCCCCTCTTAACACAGTCTTCTACTTAGAGATGTTCTTCAGAGTTTTGTTGGCTTGATGCAACTCATAGTACCATCTAGGTCTCAGAGCACTCTAGTTGACAAGCCCATTTACCCCTTTGAGCCACCAGTCTCCGTCTCCCCCAATGAACAAGTCCACCGACTATTCCACAGTGAACAAGCCCTCGCCAGACATGTACCCCACTGTTATCTACACATTAGATAGCTCTCTTCTGGCCTCCAGCCAACCGATGTACTTATGATGGCCAGGCCTCTCTATCCTAGGATGACCACAGGTCCAGCACCACACACCGCCTCACCACCTCTCCTACACTTGGCACCAAAGCCACTGTCTACACAACCTTCATAGGAGATATGGATACTACCCTTTAAGGCTAAGTCCACACGGCAGAGGAAAAAATACTCATCGGATTCTCATCAGAATCGGACCAGTATTTTGGGCTTCTTGTACTGGTTTTTTGTCGCGTTGTTTTGCCGCAGTTTTCAGCAGTCCCATTCAATTGGGCAACGTTTTAAAGTGAAATACGATTGATTATAAAACATGTTCTAAGTTTTTTGAGGCGGTTTCCACATTTCAAATCCGACTTTGGAAAATCCGAGCTGTGTAGACCGCTCGGTTGTTGGCTTGGGCAAGAGCCATCAGCCATCTTGGGTGCATCTTCACATAGTGGAGGATTTGTGACCACAGTAAGGCTATGTCTACACCGCACTGGATTCTGGTTGGATTTTTAGCAGGTTCAGTATTTTGAATCCACTGAAAATCAGACTGTACCCAGCACAGTGTAGACTTCAATAGAAAATTTTTGCTGTAGTTTACAGAGGACAGGCTTCTACTGCAGCCACCGGCCGAAGATAGAACCATATAACATACAGGGAGCAGCAGAGAGCTGGAGCCCTAACTCATCCCATACAGGGAGCAGCAGAGGAGCTGAGCCCTGTAACACATCCCAATACAGGGAGCAGCAAGAGCTGGGCCCTAAGCCTCATTCCCATACAGGGAGCGAGCAGAAGCTGGAGCCCCTAACTCATCCCATACATGGAGCAGCAGAGACACCCTAACTCATCCATACAGGGAGTTCACAGAGAGGCTGGATCCCTAACTCATCCCACTAACAGGGACACCATAGAACTGACCCTAAATCATCACATACAGGGAGCAGCAGAGACTAGCCCCTAACATCACATACAGGAGTACAGCAGAGACCTGGAGCCCTAACTCATCCCATACAGGGAGCAGCAGAGAGCTGGAGCCCTAACATCACATACAGGGAGCACAGAGAACATGAGCCCCTTACTCATCCCATACAGGAGCAGCAGAGAGCTGGAAGCCCTAACATAACACATACAGGGAGCAACCGAGAGCTGGAGCCCTAAACATCACATACGGGAGCAGCAGAGAGCTGGTAGCCCTAACAACACATACAGGGTACACCAGAGAGCTGACCCTAACTCATCCATACACGGGAGCACCAGAGAGCTTGAGCCCTAACTCATCCCCATAACGGGAGCAGCAGAGAGCTGGAGCCCTAACTCATCCCGTTACGAGGAGTCACAGAGAGCTGGAGCCCTAACATCACCTACAGGGAGCAGCAGAGAGCTGGAGCCCTAACCATCCCATAACAGGGAGCAAGTCAGAAGCAGGAAGCCCTAAACATCTCCCATATACAGGGAGCAGCAGAGAGCTGAGCCCTAACACGCATCCCATACAGGGAGCAGCAAATAGCTGGAGCCCTAACTTCATCCCATACAGGGAGCACAGAAGAGCTGGAGCCCATAACTCATCCCCATACAGGGAAGTTCACATGAGAGCTGGAGCCCTAACCAACCACAACAGGGAGCAGGCAGAGGAGCTGAGCCGCTAACGCATCCCATACAGGGAGCAGACAGAGAACTGGAGCCCTAACTAATTCCCAACAGGGAGCAGCAGAGAGCTGGAGCCTAACTCATCCCAATACGGAAGCAGCAGAGAGCTGGAGCCCTAACTCATTTCCCCATACAGGGAGTAGTCAGCAGAGGCTGGAGCCTAACTCAGTCCCATACATGAGCAGGCAGAGAGCCCTGGATGCCCCTAACTCATCCCATACAGGGAGCAGCAGAGAGCTGGAGCCCTAACTCATCCCATACAGGGAGCAGCAGAGAGCTGGAGCCCTAACTCATCCCATACAGGGAGCAGCAGAGAGCTGGAGCCCTAACTCATCCATAAGACAGGTGAGTCATCAGAGAGCTGGAGCCCTAACTCACCCATACAAGGGAGCAGCAGAGAGCTGAGGCCCTAACTCATCCCATATCAGGGAGCGACCGAGAGCTGGAGCCCTAACTCAATCCCTATACAGTTGAGCAGCAGAGAGCTGGGAGCCTACACTCATCCCATACATGGAGCACCAGAGAACTGTACCCTAAATCATCCACGAACGAGGGAGCAGCAGAGAGCTGGAGCCTAACTCATCCCATACAGGGAGCAGCAGAGAGCTGGAGCCCTAACTCATCCCATACAGGGAGCACCGGAGAGCTGGAGCCCTAACATCACATACAGGGAGCAGCAGAGAGCTGGAGCCCTAACTCATCCCATACAGGGAGCAGCAGAGAGCTGGAGCCCTAACATCACATACAGGGAGCAGCAGAGAGCTGGAGCCCTAACATCACATACAGTGATCAGCAGAGAGCTGGAGCCCTAACTCATCCCATACAGTGAGCACCGAGATCTGGAGCCCATAACATCACATACAGGGAGCCAGCAGAGAGCCAGGAGCCCCTAACTCATCCCATACAGGAGGCACAGAGAAGTTGGACCAAACTCATGTCCCATACAGGGAGCAGCAGAGCTGGAGCCCTAACTCATTCGCCATGACAGGGAGCAGCAGAGATGCTGGAGCCTTAACATCATCCCATACTAGGGAAGAAGCAGAGAGCTGAGCCCTGAACTCGATCCCATACAGGAGCAGCAGAGAGCTGGAGCCCCAACATCACATACAGGGAGCACCAGAGAGCTGGAGCCCTAACTCATCCCATAACAGTGAGCAGCAAGAGCTGAGCCCTAACTCATCCCATACAGGAGTAGCAGGAGAAGCTGGAGGCCCTAACTCAACCCATACAGTGAGCACATAGAGCTGGAGCCCTAGACTCATCCAATACAGGGGCTCAAGAGCTGGAGCCTAACTCAATCCCCATAACAGGGAGCACCGGAGAGCTGGAGCCCTAACTCATCCCATACAGGGAGCAGCAGAGAGCTGGAGCCCTACCTCATCCCATACAGGGAGCAGCAGAGAGCTGGAGCCCTAACTCATCCCATACAGGGAGCACCGGAGAGCTGGAGCCCTAACTCATCCCATACAGGGAGCAGCAGAGAGCTGGAGCCCTAACTCATCCCGAGACAGTGAGCACCAGAGAGCTGGAGCCCTAACTCATCCCATACAGTGAGCACCAAAAGACTGGGGCCCCCAACTCACCCCTACAGGAGCAGCAGAGAGCTGGAGCCCTAACCCTCCCCCAAAAGGGAGCACAAGAGCTGGCCCAAAAACCCCCCAACAGGGAGCAGCAAAAGGGTGGGGGCCCTAACCCCTCCCATACAGGGAGCAGCAAAGCTGACCCCAACTCATTTCCCCTACAGGGGGCACCAAGAGCGGAGCCCTAACATCACATCAGGGGGCCAAGAGCTGGAGCCCCAACATCAAACAGGAGGCAGAGACTGGAGCCCCTAACATCACATCGGGGGCAGAAAAAGACTGGACCCTAACATCACATACAGGGAGCCGGAGCTGTGGAACTACGAAAAGTTTTTTACTTTTTTAAAAACTTGGGATCTATTTTTTTAGTTTTTTTCAGAAAACGAAAAGTGCCCAAAAATTTTTTAAAAAACACAGACTGAAAATGGGTCCCCTGGAGACAAAGCCCAAAAGGAAAAAAAAAATATACATGACAAACGACTCACCAAGCCGGGTTTTTACATGGGATTAGCAGAATAAACCCCCCTTCAATTTTCCTGCGATTTTAAAAACGCTTGGGAGCCTGTTCAAGCCTGGGGTCTACAAACTCAGCTCCCCTTTCCCCGCCAGGGCCCCTGGGGCCCCGCTACGCCTCCGGGCCCCCTTCCTGCTCAGGTGGGGGCCCGGCCCCCTACAGCCCCCCCGGCTCCCCTTCCGGCTCAACTGGGGCCGCGCCACAGCCCCCGGGTCCCCCTTCCTGCCAGGGCGGGCCCCCGCCCAAAAGCCTCCCGGCTTTTCCCCCTTCCTGCCAGGCCGGGGGGCCCCCCGCCACCCCCCGGGGTCCCCTTCCCCCCGCCAGGCCCCTGGGGCCCCGCCCACAGCCTCCCGGTCCCCTTCCGCTCAGGCCGGGGCCCCCCGCCCACAGCCCCCCGGCTTCCCCCTTTCCTGCTTTCAGCCCGGGCCGCGCCCCCAGCCTCCCGGCTCCCCTTCCTTCCCGGGCCCCGGGGCCGCGCCACAGCCCCCTTGCCCCCCCTTTCCTGCCAGGCCCGGGGCCGCGCCACAGCCCCCCCCGGCTCCCTTCCTGCCAGGCCCGGGGCCGCGCCCACAGCCTCAGGCCCCCTTTTTGCCAGGCGTGGGCCCCCGCCACAGCCTCGGGCCCCCCTTTCCCTTTGCTCAGGCTTTTGGGGCCGCCCCCTAAAACCCCCTCAGGTTTTCCCGTTTCCTGCTCGGGGCTGTGGGGGCCCGCCCCTACAGCCCCCCGGCCCCCTTTTCCCTTTCCCCCGGGTTTGGGGGGCCCCCGCGCTAAAAAGCCTCGGGCCCCCCCGGTTTCCCCTTCCAGGTTTGTGGGGCCCGTTTGTTTTTACAGCCTCGGGCCCCGCTCTCCCTCCCGGGGCGGGGGGGCCGGGTCAAAACTGCCCCCAGGCCTCCCGCTTTTGAAACAGGTTTGTGGGCCCGCTACCCCTTTAAAGGGGTTTCCCCCTTCCAAGCTAAAGGCTGGGGCCGCGCTACAGCCTTTCCCCTCCCGCTTCCCTAATAGGTTTGGGGGCCGGTTTTTACAGTTTTTGGGGTTTACCCACTTCCTGCTCGGGGTTTTGTGGGCCGCCTACACCCTCAGGCTTCCCACTTTCCTTTGCCAGGCTTTTGGCCGCGCTACACCCTTTTTAAAAAAGGTTTCCCCCATTTTTTCCAGGGCACAGGGCTTTTTTGGGCCCGCTAAAAAGGCCCTTTAAAAAGGTTTCCCAAACTTTCCTCTGGGGGCCTGTGGGCCTTCTAACAACCTACAGGCCCCCAACTTCTTCTCAGGGTTTGGGGGGCCCCCGGCTACACCCTCGGGGTTTCCCACTTCCTGTTTTAAAGGCTGTGGGCCGCGCAAAACACCTCAGGCCCCACTTCCGCTCAGGTGGGGGCCCCGCGCACACCCTCAGGCTCCCACTTCCTGTTTCGGCTGGGGGCCCGCGCTACAGCCCCCACCCCCAAACCTTCCTGCTCAGGCTGTGGGGCCGCGCTACAGCCTCAGCTCCCACTTCCTCCTCAGGCCGGGGCCGCGCTACAGCCTCAGGTCCCCTTCCTGCCCCCAGGCCGTGGGCCGCGCTACGCCTCAGGCTCCCCACTTCCTGCCGGGGCCCGTGGGCCGCCCCTACAGCCCCCAGGTTTCCCACTTCCTGCTCAGGCTGTGGGCCGCGCTACAGCCTCGGGCCCCATTTCCCCTCTCTTTCCGTGGGGGCCGCGCTACAGCCTCGGGTTTCCCATTTCCTGCCGGGCCGGGGGCCCCCGCGCTACACCCTCGGGGCTCCCCTTCCTGTTCAGGCTGGGGGGTTTTCTCCCTCGGGATCCTGGTTCCTGCCACCCTGGGGGCCGCGTTTACCCCAGGTTTCCTGCTTCCTCCCTCAGGCTTTTGGGCCGCGTCCCGCCCCCGGGCTCCCATTTCCCTGCTCGGGCCTTTTGGGCTTTTCTACAGTTTCAGGCTCCCACTTCCTCTCAGGCGGGGGCCCGCTCCCACCTCAGGCCCCCCACTTCCTGCTCAGGCTGTGGCCGCCCCTAAAAGCCTCGGGCCCCCACTTCCTGCCAGGCGGGGGGCCCGCTACAGCCCCCGGCCCCCACTTCCTGCTCGGGGCTGGGGGCCGGCCTACAGCCTCAGGCCCCATTTCCCCTGCCGGGCGGGGGGCCGCCCCCTAAGCTTCAGGTCCCCCCCACTTCCTCCGGGGCGGGGGCCCCCCGCAACAGCCTCAGGCCCCCCAATTTTCCTGCTCAGGCGGGGGCCCCGGGGCAACACCTCAGGCCCCACTTCCTGCCAGGCTGGGGGGCCGCCAAAACAGCCTCAGGCCTCCCCCTCCTCCTCAGGTTTTGGGGGGCCGCGCAAAACCAGCCCAGGCTCCCCCCTTCCTGCCAGGTTTGGGCCGCGCAAACAGCCTCGGGCCCTCCCACTTCCGCCCCAGGCGGGGCCCGGGGCTCCCGCCCAGGTTTCCCCACTTCCGCTCAGGCTGTGGGCGGTTCTACACTTCGGGCTCCCACTTCCTGCTCACCCCTGTGGGGGGTTTTCAACAGCTTGAGGCTCCCCATTTCCTCCAGGCTTTTGGGGCCGCGCTACAGCCCGGGTCCTGCTTCCTGTTCAGGCTGTGGGTGTGTTTCTACACTTCGGGCTCCCCTTTTTCCTAATCAGGTTTTGGGTGGTTCTAAAGTGTTCATCACAATAGCAGGGCGGGAAATGTGTTGGGGACAAAAAGGGATGAAGGGGTTAAACGGGGCCGGGGCAAAGGCTACAGACCAAAGGGGAACAGTTGGTCAAAAAAAAAAAAAAAAAAATTTTAAACGGCAGCTGATAAGACACAGCATGAGTGGAAAATCACCATCCTGGCCATTTGCTTGAGCATAGGGGAAGGCGCCAGGGAACCTAGGGAAGCTTGTGTATACAAGCAGAAGATAACAACTGCCCTAACTCGGAAATGAAGCAAAATAAGAACAGCAATGTATTTATGCATGTCCGCATTCATGTTTAAAGCTAATCAATGTGGGGAGAATATCCCTTTAAAAATAAAAAATCTCCTAAATTTGCATGAACCCACCAGAGACAGCAAAGGGTTTTTAGGAGGGAAAAAAAAGGGAACCCCACAACATAGAGCTCTAAGGAAAGAGGCTCCAGAATGGCTATTTCACGGATAATAATAGTATGCACTACAATAGTCATGTCCGGAGGCAGGGCCATCTCAATAGCATTATGGGCCCCCAGGCCCATAGCAGTGGAATTTACTCTGCCCTGACATCACACCAGGACATGCCTTGACCCACACCTCGAGTGACACCTGGTGAGGTCAGGCCTCCAACTACACCAAAGAACACCCAATTCAGGGGCCCCATGGGGGAAAACCCATTACCCCCAACCTGCAGCCTATAAGATTAACTGGAAGTACAGGAAGCCAAAAGGCTCCCTCCCACCTAAAGTCGCACATGCTAAAACACACAAACCCTTTTAAACAACCCCCGAACCCAGGGAGAGGGTAAAAACAGCTTCTGGGCCCCAGGCAAAATCATATGGGGCCCCCACCACCAGCAAATTTTTTTAATACTTTGCCTCTTTTGTCGTAAGGAAACCCCTTTTTTCCCCCCCCACAGACTCCAGGGCCCAATAGCGACTGCTACCTCTGCTCCCCTAGAGCTTTGCCCCTGGATCCAGGGCATTGGTTATGGATTTCCGGGACATACATTCAACACCTGGGGCCCTATGTATGTGGGGGGCCCCAAGAATTTTAACCTAGGGGGGCCCCTATGTAAGGGGGGGCCCACAACAATTCCTGTGGGGGCCCCCAAAGTAGGGGGAAGGCCACAACCCTTTGCCTATGGGGCCCCTATGAAAGGGGGATCCACAACCTTTCCCTTTGGGCCCTATGTGTGGGGGGCCACAAAAATTTTCCCTAGTGGGCCCCTTTTTAATTGGGGCCCCAAGCAATTGCCTAGTGGGCCCCTATGTATGTGGAGGCCCCAAGAAAATTCCCCTGGGGGGGCCCCTATGTTGGGGGCCCCAAGAAAATTGCCTTTTTGGGCCCCTTTTGAAATTTGGGAAACCCCCAAAAAGCAATTCCTAGGGGGCCCCCTTTTAAATGGGGGGGGCCCCCCAAGAAATTCCCTAGGGGGCCCCTATGAAAGTGGGGGCCACAAGAAATTAAACCTTTTGGGCCCCCTATTTTAGGGGGGCCAAAAAAAGGGAAAATTCCTATTTGGGCCCCATGTTTTGTGGGGGCCACAAGCAATTACCTAGTGGGCCCCTATGTATGTGGGGGCCACAAGCAATTACCTAGGGGCCCCCTAAGGGTTGGGGGCCACAAAAAATTTCCCCTATTGGGCCCTATGAAGGGTTGGGGGCCACAAGCAATTCCCTTTGGGGCCCCCAAATGATGGGGGGGGCCACAAGCAAATTCCTTTGGGTGGCCCCTAAATTTATGTGGGGGCCCCCAACAACAATTCCAGGGGGCCCCCTTTGTATGGGGGGCCACAAAAAATTCCTTTAGTGGGCCCCTATGTATGTGAGGGCCACAAGCAATTACCTAGTGGGCCCCTATGTATGTGGGGGCCCCAAGCAATTGTTGGTGTGCCCAATGGATAACACTGTCTTCAAGGAAATATTTATTGCACAATAGAGGAGGTTAAACCAACAAAACAATTGGGCCCCCTTTAAAACCCTAAAAAGGGAAAAGAAAAAACCCATGGGGGCAAATACTTTGGGCCCCACCCCCCCCCCCCAATTTTTGAAACTGGCCCGGGGGCCCATTAAACGGGGCCCTTTTTACCGTATGTTTTTCCCCCGATTACCCCAAAGTTTGTCCAGCAATTACACCCTTTTGGGGGCCTTTTAAAGGCCATTTAATGTGAATACGGTTTTTTTTCGAAACTGCGGAAACCCTTTAAAAATTTTTTAATCCGCAACTAAATAGAAAAAAAAACAAACATAATAAACAAATACAATATATAAAAATAGTTACAGTATACAGACCCCCCCACCCCCCCAGACCGAAACAATATCCTGACGAGAACAATCCAAGGAAGAAAACCAACAGCACAAAAGAATAAAATTGTAACCCCGGGCCTGCAATACATGTCTTTTTTGTTGCACCCTTTTTGCTTGCTGTCAGTGAATGGGGAAACCCCATTTCTATCCAGGCTGAAAACAAATCCAGCAGAGACAGGAGGGCCACTTAGGGCCACAGTAAGAACCTGTTTGGCTAAAACCACTTTTTTTTTTTCCCTTTTAGGGTTACTATGGGCAAAAGAGGGGTTTTTTGAAACCCAAACAGTTTTTTTTAAAAAGTGCCCTTATTTCAAAATTCACTCTTTTATTGTAGGGGGAAATTTTAACAAGGGGGGATTTTGGTTTCAGATTTTCATTGGTTTGTGGGTTAATCCAGATTTTAAATGCGGAACCGGGCCAAGATTTTAGTGCGGATTTTACTAACCCCCTCCCCTCCCCCCTATCACATACAAGGGGTTGGGCCATTTAAGGGGATTTTTTACAAAATGAATTGCTGTGTTTGGGAGTTCGCACTGGGTTAGCGTGTACTCCCCGGGGAAAAAAAAAAAACCCCGGGGGGGCCTGCCCCCTAACATGCAATTTTTCTCCCCGCGTGTACAATACAAACGGGGTTTTGCCGAGCAGGGAGAGGGGCGTAAACCATATTTCTCTAGGAAACTATGGAATTTTCCGAATTGTGGTGCGCTCTTGCCACCCTAAAAAGGCAAACAAAAGCAGCACAGGCGCGCCGCAAATTTCGGGATGTAACATACCTAAAGGCCCCGTTCCCCCCACGGCTTAAAAATGGGCCCCTTTTTTTCGGGCCCCCAATTACGCCCGGAGTCGCAAATTACGGGCTGAAAACGGCCCCCATTCTTACGTAAACCATAGTTCCATAGAAAACCCTATGGATTACTTCCCCTTTCCCCCTGTTTGGCGAATTTTTGCAGGGGGGGGGAGAAAAATTTCCCAGGGTCCCCTTTTAGGGGCCCTTTATACGAAACCGCGGGTAAGATTGTCTAGGGACCCGGGGGTTGAGAGGGCCAGCCCCCCCTCCCCCCCCCCCAATTCCTGGGCCCACACGGCGTAATTACGCCCGTTTTTAAAGGGCCGTGTGAACATAGCCTAAGGCTTAATTTGAAACATTCCCCCACGGCGTAATTGCGGGGCGTACAGTAGGGCTCCGCAATTCCCCCCCGGGGTGTTGGGGGAGTCGTCTGCGGGGGAGGGGGGGGGGGGAGCTTTAAACTTACACACTTTGCATTATTTTACAAAACCGGGAATAAGTAAACATTTTCATTTATCTCCCCCCGGGCCCTATTTTTAAAAGCGGCCCGGGGGAGGCGTAATCCAAATTTCTCTATGAGAACTGGGGTTTAACCCGTAATTTCGGGGGTGAAATCTCATCGATTAGGCGAAATAAAACGCCAAAAATGTGCCCCATGTGAACATAGCCTTCTAGCTCTGCTTCTATCCAGAAGCCGAACAGATGTCCAGGAGCACAACTAGTAAGGCCATGTTCACACGGCTTATTCGGGGAAAACAATTAAACCGAAATTTTACCCGCCAGAGTGCGCCAATTACAGGCGGGAATCCGTCCAGTAACTACGGAAATTTAAACAGTTCTCATAGAGAACAAAGCATTACGTCTCCTCCCCCTGCTCGGGAATCTCCCCTGGCGGGGAGATAATTGACGGGCCCCCTTTCTAGCGGCGTATACGCCCCGGGTTTACCCAATGACTTTCCAGGGGCCCCCAAAGGGGCCGGCCCCCCGCTCGCTCCCCCCGCCACCGGCCACACGGCGTAATTGCGGGGCGAAATTAACCCCCGCAGTTAACCGTGTGAAAAAGGGTTTTCAGTGTTTTGGAGCGCCTATTACCCCCTTTTCCCTGAAATTAAGAAAACCCTGAAAAAAAGGACCTAGTGCATTGTTTTTGATGCAATTCAATTTTGGGCCCTTTTGTTTTTTTTTTTTTTCAGGTTTGGTGATGAAATTAACTAAAGTTTTTAAATTTACTGTTGATTTTTTTGTTCAACAATAAATTGAATTATTTTTCCCAAGAAAATAAGACATCCCCTAAAAATAAGTCTTACCCGTTTTTTTGGAGAAAAAATTTAAATAAAAACACGGTCTTATTTTCGGGAAAAACAGGATAAAAGGGCTTTTCTACAAAGCATATATTAAAAAATTTCCCCCCCCTCACGGGCCCTTCTCCTTGTCCCCCTTATCGGGCCCCCTACACCCCCCGTCTCCAAGACTTCCCCCGTCCTTCCCCTAAAACCGGGAAAAACCCCACTGCCCCAAAACATCAAAACTCCCCCCCCACTCTCCCCAAAATTTCCCAAAAAGCAACCTAAAAACCCCAAATTTCTTCGGCTTCCCCTAAAAACCTACACAAACCCTTTGGGCGCACAAACTTCCTCCAAAGCCCATGCTGCCCCTCACCCCCTTCTTTTTATCCCCCTCCTTGTAGTTTGAAAAGCCCTCGCGGGTAGGGTCCTCTCCCCCTCTGTCGTGCCAAATTTTTCTTTTTCCCTTAACCTGTACTCGTTTTTAAATTATGTAATGTATGTAACCCCCTCGAAGTTTCCGGGCCCCGGAATCCCTTTGGGGCTTTAAAATAAATTTAATAATTTAAAAATAATAATAATAATAATAATAAAGGCAACTTCCCAAAAACCGACGCCAAATTTTTTCATTGCCGGGACCGTGGTTTTTTTTCCGGGTGGCTTACAAATAAAAACCGCCCTTTGTTTTTTTGGATTTTTTGCCACCCCCGTACATTGACTGTATGGGGATCTGACAGGAAGCCGGGGGGGAAAATACAAAAGGTTTTTAAAACAAAAAAAATCCCCTGCGGTTAGACTGCCCGCACGGATTTTCTAATTTTTGGTCTATGGGGCTACTGGGTTTAAAAGTCAGATTTTAGGCAAAAATTTTTGTGTTCAAATTTCCCGAAAATCCAAAATAAAAACCTGTTTGTTTAAAATGCCCTAAGGGTCCCTTCCCCACAAAAGGGGGAGATCGTTTCATGGGTTAGTTGCAGATTTTATTACAGCAATTTATTTTACTTTTTTATTTTATTTTATTTTTAAATAAATTATAGTGCCGATTTTGTCCTCCACCACCCAAATATCACATACAGGTACCACTCCCATTTTAATAGCTCAGCTTGCCATCAGTGAATGGAGAAAGTCTCATTTCTATTCAGATTACAAAAATGTGCTTTTTTTGTTGTTGGAAAACTATTACATTCCTCTCTTTTTAGGGATGTTCAAACGGCGTACTTTTGGCGCACATTTCGCCACGTATTTGCTCTCTAATACGGGCTAGATGTGCGCCGAAATTACAGTAATCCAAATCCAAAGAGAACTATGGATTACGCCTCTCCCCGGGTGAAAAATACACGTTTTTTGCGGGGAGATAAGTACATGTCAATTTTTGCAACAATACGCGCCCGAAAATACTTCAATGGGCCGGGGGCCCCCCCCACCGCGGAGTATGTGCGTTTTGCGCGAGCCCCCAAACACAGATTACGCGGCCACTGTACTGCCGCATACATCGTTGAACTCCCTTAGAAGAGTATATCCAACCATGGTGGATTTTGGTGCAGATTTTGTCCTGGATTACGGTAGTCACCGACTGATCGCAGATTTTACTGCAGAGTTTTCTACACGTTTTGCCTTCTCCATTGAAATCAATGCAGAAAAATCGGATTAATCCAAAGCAGATCGCATGGTGTAAACATATCCTATGAAGCCTTGCATCGGTGTCCTCAGGAACGATTCTCAGGCTCATGGGTGTAAGGCGCGTTTCCCCCCGCAAAAAACCCAAATACCGGGGGATTTTTTTGACTGGGTTTTTTTTGGGGTTTTTTTCAGTTCGTGGGGGGGGGGGGGGCTTTTGTCCTGGTTTGGGATTGACTTCCCCCCTTTACACTCATATGTTCATGTTCTGCCCGAAAACCGTACGGAAGAATGGACACGGTCTAAGTTTTTTGGACCGCCGGCAGTGTCAAAAGCCGTCAGGTGGAGAATCCGTGCAGTGGGGACTGCTGCATGGACTTCCTATTAAAATCAATGTAAAAAGGCAGGGTGTGGATAAAGGGGGTTGTGGTCGGAGGCGGGTTTTGCAGAGTGGGAGTGCAAAAAAGGGGGAACCGACTCCCAAAAATATAAAATTTAGTTGGCCCTTATTCATCAAAGAAAAAAGGGAATTGGGGGGGGGGCCAGTGCAGCTCCCATATTTTCAGCCCATCACTAGGGGGGAAATTGGGATAAATTTGGAGCAGCAAACCCGCTGCCCCGGGGGAAAAGATTCCCTCCCAGGGCAAACAGATTTCAGCAAATTTTTCCCCTTTTCCTTAAAAAAAGATCAACCATCAAATGACTGGGCTGAGGCAATTTTTTTTAAACCCTGACTTTGTTAAAAAGTCCCCGGGTCCCCCGCTTTCCCCCAACCCAAGTTAGTGTAAGAGGCCTCCTACCTGGAATAATGAATAATGTGGGCTGTAGCGGGAAACTGTGGAGGCATCTATTTCAAACAAATTAGAAACCCACAAATTTTCCTCAGTGTTTGCTTTTTAAAAATTTTTTTGTGCCCCAAAGTCATACCCAATTAATAATTTTAAAAAGAAAGCAAAAGGGTAAAAATTTTTAAAACTTGTGATTTTCAGGCTCCATACTCACCATCCACACACTTGTAATGGGCACTAAAATTTTAATATACAGTTTTCTTACCTATTTTTTAAACAAAATGTGACTTGCAATATTAGCATCTGCTTAGTTACTTTTTCTCCTAAAAACAAAGTTTTAAATTTTTATTTTTTGTTGTATTTGGGAAATCCCCCTTTTGGTTTTCAATACGCCGAAGTTTTCTGGGCTCTGGACGTTTTCAAGCAATCTGAAAAATCTGACCCCGGTCTCTTCTACACATTCCCAAGTTGGGCGGACTGGATTTGGATACAAATACAGTTTTTTCTTTTCAACCTACCCACAAGTGTTCAAAAGATCAAAACTTGTTACCCTTTTCTTGTAAAGTGTCTGTTCTACCTAAATACTTGATTATTGTTCATAAGGTTAAACCCCTATGTTACATTTTACTAAGAAAAGTTATCATTTTAAAACATGCGCCTTATGAGGGAGTCGGAGTGGGATTGAGGGGTCCGGATCGGGCTTGGCTTGCCGACTCCACAGCCCTGGTAAAAGGTTGACAGTCGGTTTACAAATCCAAAAACCTCTGTAAAACCTGCCATGGAGACGAGCCCCAAGAGTGCCCTCCACAGCAGAAGCAGGACAATGAAAACATGGCAATGCCAACTTCGTCAAAGGATAGCACCACAAACCTACCGACTTTAACAGGTTCCATCAGGTTTCCGTCATGGTGTCCTGCAACTAATAATGCAGATGTGAACAGGGCCTCAATGAGTTTTCCATTCAGTTATAGCAAGCAGGCTCAGGCATAGAATCAGGACCCCCAAAACTGGGGGCCCTCATTTTTTTGGGGAAAAATACAACTCCATCATCATTTCTTAATCTGTAACTGGGGAATATGGGAGTTGATTTTCCCCAACAGGGGAGGGCCGCAGTTTGGGTGCCTGCCAAGAATTTAAAACAAGGTAATGTGCCCTGCACCGCGTCACCACTTTTAGCCTTTGGGGGATGAAACGAGGGGGTTTCCAATTTACTTTTTTAACGGATCTTTGGGGGGGACTGAAAACCCCAAAAAAAAATAAAACATGTAGAAAAGTTAAAGGGCTGTTCCCACCTCAGACATTTAGGGGGCCCTAATTTAAAGGACCGACCCATTGGGACCCCGCCCCCAAACGTCTCCATGCAGAAGAAGATCCCCCCCGGGACTTGCACGGTACTCGCCATTAAGTTGTGACACAAAGAACGTTTTTGGAAACTTCCTTACATTAATGGATAGCGAGGCACTGCAACCCCCCTTCGTTCTGCGCACAGACTATCAAGGGGCCTTTCGATAAGTTTCCACCCCTTTAGAAATAGTGCCCTAAGTGCAAGTGGAAGCCCCTGAAGGTCTCCTAAACATGACGTTTAAGAGCCTGCTTTCACAGCCACTTTAGGCTGCCCCTTTCCGTTCAGGGTGGGGAGGTTTTATCTTTTAAGCTGACCCTTTCCTTTTAGGGTCCGGGGATTCTAATTTCTTCAGGCTCTCACTTCCTGTTCAGGCTTGGGAGGTTTTATACTTCAGCGACCCTTTCCTTTCAGGGGTGCGGTAGTTCTTTCTTCGGTTACTTTGTTTGGCTTGGAGGTTCAAAGCTTCAGCTGACCTTCCCATTCAGGGGGCTGGCATTATTACTTCAGCTCTCACTTCCTGTTCAGGCTGTAGGAGGTTCTATAGCTTCAGCTGACCCTTTCCTATTCAGGATGTGGTAGTTCTATTACTTCAGGCTCTCACTTCCTGTTCAGGCTGTGGGAGTTCTATAGCTTCATGCTGACCCTTTCCTATTCAGGATGCTGGCAGTTCTATTACTTCAGGCTCTCACTTCCTGTTCAGGCTGTGCGAGGTTCTATAGCTTCATGCTGACCCTTTCCTATTCAGGATGCTGGGAGTTCTATTACTTCAGGATCTCACTTCCTGTTCAGGCTGTGTGAGGTTCTATAGCTTCATGCTGACCCTTTCCTATTCAGGATGTAGGCTAGTTCATTACTTCAGGCTCTCACTTCCTGTTCAGGCTGTGGAGGTTCTATAGCTTCATGCTGACCCTTTCTATTCAGGATGCTGGTAGTCTATTACTTCAGGCTCTCACTTCCTGTTCAGGCTGTGGTAGGTTCTATAGCTTCATGCTGACCCTTTCCTATTCAGGATGTGGTTTCTCTATTACTTCAGGCTCTCCACTTCCTGTTCAGGCTGTGGGAGGTTCTATAGCTTCATGCTGCCACTTTCTGTTCAGGATGCTGGCAGTTTCTATTACTTCAGGCTCTCACTTCCTGTTCAGGCTGTGGGAGTTACTAAGCTTCATGCTGACCCACTTTCTGTCAGGATGCTGGCAGTTCTATTACTTCAGGCTCTCACTTCCTGTTCAGGCTGTATGATGTTCTATAGCTTCATGCTGACCCTTTCCTATTCAGGATGTGGGTAGTTCTATTACTTCAGGCTCTCACTTCCTGTTCAGGCTGTGGGAGGTGCTATAGCTTCATGCTGACCCTTTCCTATTCAGGATGCTGGTAGTTCTATTACTTCAGGCTCTCACTTCCTGTTCAGGCTGTGGGAGGTTCTATAGCTTCATGCTGACCCTTTCCTATTCAGGATGCTGGCAGTTCTATTACTTCAGGCTCTCACTTCCTGTTCAGGCTGTGGGAGGTTAAAAATTCTCTGAGCGCCGCCGCTGATTTTACATAGGATAATGGGGGTCAGTTTACCGTCGGATTGGACGCCGATTCTGAGGCAGAATTATTTCCAAATCCACCCGCAGAATCAGCGTCCGTTGTGCGAATGCACCTTAACCCTCTAATGATTAGGGTAACTTTGATGAAAGGATCTCCAGAACTTCCTGGCACAGGAATCCTCACTGTACAGAGTCAAGCCATTCGGCACGGGTATGTGACTCCCCAAATTCGCCCATAGAGCTCTGGCCTGGAGGAATAGGCATAGCCATCGAAACAACCACTAGGAACCCACCCGCCATATCTAAAGAAGTCTTACAGAGGCTACAAAACCCAACACATGGATGGCCCAGGTATGGCAGAGCTGTTGCTAAAATATATGCGCCCTACCAGGGGCAATAGGAGTTACTACCGTGCCACGCCACATTGTCCTCCTCCTTTAAGGTAAGATGTTCTGCAGCAGCAGCTTATCCCTGTATCCATGGGCAGCTACAGACATTAAAAAAAAAAAAAAAAAAGGGCTTTCTCCAGAAACAGCGCCACTCTGGTCCATAGGTTGTGCCTGGTACTGCAGCTCAACCCCATTCAAGTAAATTCCACACACTAAAACAAGAGGGATGCTGCAACTTGAAGGGCTCGTACAGACTTAGAAAAATAGGTCTGCTTTTGACCTACCTGTCCAATGATCGATGGTTGCATCTGATATCGCAGCTTGAAATGAATAGGGCTGAGCTGCAATTCCTGACACAGCCTGTGGACAGCTGTGGTGCTGTTTTTGGAAGAAAGCAACCAAGTTTTGCTTATTCTGTACGATCCCTTCACGTTCTGTACAGAAGAATATAAGGTAAGGAATGCTTTTGCCCTGACACAGCACCACTCCGGTCTATAGGCTGTGTCTGGTACTGCAGCACAATCCCGTTCAGTTAAACAGCAGGGGATAAGCAAGAGGGGCGCTACTGCTTTAAGGATTAGAAAAACATGGCTGCTTTCTACCAGAGACAGTCGCACACGTTCACACACTGCATCTGATGCAGCTGCAATACCACACACAACCTGTGGACAGGGGTGGCGCTGCTTCTGTAAGAAAGCTGCCATGTTTTGCTTATACCATAAGATCCATTGATGATACACAATGTAAGGAGTTGCAGGAGAATAGAAGGCAAGGGACCGCTGCCGAGAAACAGCGCCTCCCTTGGCTGGTATTGCAGCTTAACTATTGAAATGAGTGTGGCTGAGCTGCAGTACCACAAACAGCCTGTGGAGAGAGGTGGCGCTGCTTCTGTAAGAAAGCTGCCATGTTTTGCTTATACCATAAGATCCATTGATGATACACAATGTAAGGGAGTTGCAAGAGAATAGAAGGCAAAGGACAGCTGCCGAGAAACAGCGCCTCCCTTGGCTGGTATTGCAGCTTAACTATTGAAATGAGTGTGGCTGAGCTGCAGTACCACACACAACCTGTGTTTAGGTGTGGCACTATTTTTGGGTAAAAAAAAAATGTTTTGGATATTCTGTATGAATGCAAGAGGATTATAGAAGCGTAAAAGGTAAGGGACACTTTGCCTAGACACAGCGCCACTCTTGTCTGTTGGCAGCATTTGGTACTGCATCCAATAAAAGGAAAAAAGTGTCCCTTGGAGTTAATATTATACAATTCCTCTAATGTAATATGGCGCCCCCAATAAAGAAAAAGAGTCACATCATTGGTCAGAAGACCAGAGGCATAAGTTAAAGCTCTGGAGCCCAATGCAAATTCTATGAGAGGCCCCCCATTTATCATGGACCATTTATTATACTGATGTCTTCTCATGGGACATGGGAGCCCCCTCAGGCTCCAATAGCGAGTGCTATCGCTGCACCCCCCACAAAAGATGTCGACTAGTGTCAAAGCATCAAAACTGCATAGAGCTGGTACTTTGTAAGCGCGGCCCCTTCTTTTAAGCCTCCCAATGTAACACAACCAGACCTGAGGTCATGCTGGGATTTGTAGTCCCACATGAGCTGCATGTTTCCAGTCTGTACACCAGGATCCCCTGTATATCTGCTATGACATTGTCCGCCTGCCCGGGGTCTAATCTGGGGTTGTATAGGGACACAGCGCTCTGAAACTTTCCAGCCAGCAGCAGAGGGGTTACGTTTTCCAGTACATATCACAAAAAAAGGGGGTAACCCTATAATAATAACCAATATACACCCTGCAAAGACTAAAGCTGCACAAGTCATCCAAGTTATACCCCGTCACTTGGGGGGCGCTATGGAGTCAGAGGAGAAAGCAGGAAAGTGGACACATCAGCAATTCTCATAGGAGGGTTATAGACGCTTAAGGGGTTAATGCAACACTTAAAGGGGATGATCACCCTGAGGTCCCAGATACAGCCTTCAGTAAGAAACCCGACTAAGGGAGAGGGCATCAATTCATAGAAAACGGGGTGGAAGGGTAAAGGAGGCATCAGCAAGAAACCCCTCAAGGGTATATAAACTTCTTAAAGGGCCAGCTCATGAGCCGAGTCTGAGGAAGAGATGACCTGCAGGAGTACATTTATATACATAAGGAAGATCTGCATAGACTAGACTGAGTCACCCATATACCCCACCAGCAGGGGGAGTCACACTGGAGGAGGCATCAGGAGGAGTGAAGAAGAGGAGATGGACACATCAGCAATGTCCCATAAAGGGTTAACAAGCTTCTTAAAGGGCCAGGTCATGAGCTGAATCTGAGGAAGAGATCTGGAGATGACCTGTAGGAGTGTGTATATATATATATATATATATATATATATATATATATATTAATATATATACACACACATACATTTACATACATACACACACACACACACATAGGGAAAATCTGCATAGACTAGACTGAGTCACCCACGTACCCGACCAGCAGGGGGAGTCACACTGGAGGAGGCAATAGGAGAATTGAAGAAGAGGAGATGGACACATCAGCAATGTCCCATAAAGGGTTAACAAGCTTCTTAAAGGGCCAGGTCATGAGCTGAATCTGAGGAAGAGATCTGGAGATGACCTGTAGGAGTGTGTATGTATATATATATATATATATATATATATATATATATATATATTATATTACACACACACACATATACATACACACACACATAGGGAAGTTATGCATAGAGTAGACTGAGCCACCCACATACCCCACCAGCAGGGGGAGTCACACTGGAGGAGGCATCGGGAGGAGATGGACACATCAGCACTGTCCCCTGGAGAGTTAGCGAGCTTCTTAAAGGGCCAGGTCATGAGTCGGAGGAAGAGACCTGGAGATGCCCTGTAGGGGTATATATAAATATACGTAGGGAATATCTGCACAGACTAGACTGAGCCACCCACATACCCCACCAGCAGGGGGAGTCACACTGGAGGAGGCATCAGCAGGAGATGGACACATCAGCACTGTCCCCTGATTATCAATCATCACTAAAGGGTAAACAAGCCTGATACAAAGTAACAGCCGAGATGTCCGGCCGATCTGCAGCCGATCTGCAGCCGAGCCCCCCGGGGGGGGGGGGCGCGCACAGCCTCCTACCTCAAACATGAGCGCGATGAGGACGCACAGCACGAAGAAGAAGCCGATGTCCGCATGGTTGTGGATGACAAACTCCTGGCTGAAGAGCGGGTAACTTTTCCTCCTTCTGAAAGCCATAACGTCCCAGGAATCTGCGTCCCCCCCCTGCCGGCTCCTCTCCGGCTCTCCACCCTTCCTCCACTCTCCCCCTCTCCGAGGAGGATACAATGTATCGGGGAACCTCTCCTCCTCCTCTTCCTCCTCCTGCAGCGGCCAGGCCCCCCCTACTTAACCCCTCCTGCCCCGGCTGCCCTGACATTCCCCGCACACGTCATGTGACTGCGGGGCTCCAGAGGGACACCGGGGCAGGGGAGAGAGAGGGGGAGAGGGGGAGAGGGGGGAGGGAGAGGGGGAGGAGGAGAGAGAGGAGGGTTCTTGGAGGAAAGGGTATTGGAGAGAGAGGGGAGGGAGGGGAAGGGGGGAGAGAGAAGAGGAAAGAGAGAGGGGAAAGAGAGGGGGGGGGAAAAGGGGTACTATGGAGAGGAGGAGGGAGGGAGAAGGAAGGAGAGAAGAGGGGGAAGGGGGGGGGAGAGAGAGGGAGGGAGAGGGGGGAGGGGGGGAGAGAGGGATACTATGGGGAGGGGAGAGGGAGGGGGAAAGGGGGAGAGAGGGGGGGAAAGGGGGGGGAGGGAGGGGGAGAGAGGATCTAGGAGAGAGAGAGGGAGAGAGAGGAGAGGGAGATAGAGAGAGGGATACTATGGAGAGAGAGAGAGAGAGGGAGAGAGAGATACTATGGAGAGAGAGAGAGGGAGAGAGAGAGAGAGAGAGAGAGAGAGGGATACTATGGAGAGAGAGAGGGAGAGAGAGAGAGAGGGATACTATGGAGAGAGAGAGGGAGAGAGGGATACTATGGAGAGAGAGAGGGAGGGAGAGAGGGATACTATGGAGAGAGAGAGAGAGATACTATGGAGAGAGAGAGGGAGAGAGAGGGATACTGTGGAGAGGGAGGGGGAGAGAGGGATACTATGGGGGGAGGGGGAGAGGGATACTAGGAGGGGAGAGGGGGGGAGGGGGGAGAGGGGTAATTGGAGAGAGGAGGGAAAGAGGGGTTTCATGGAGAGAGAGGGAGAAGGGGATACTATGGGGGAGAGGAGGGAGGAGGGATACTATGGAGGGAGAGAGGGGAGGAGGGGTACTATGGAGAGAGGAGGGAGAGAGGGGAAAATTGGAGAGAGAGAGGGGGGGAGGGGGAGAAGGGTTATGGAGGGGGAAGAGGGGAGAGGGATATATGGGAGGAGGGGGAAGGGAAAGGGGGGGAGGAGGGGGGGGAAGGGGGAGGGGAGGGAGGAGAGAGGGGAGGAGGGGGGGGGGGAGAGGGATACTATGGAGAGAGAGAAAGGGGGGGGGAAAAATAATTTGGGGAGAGGAGGGAAGAGGGGTACTTGGAGAGGAAGGGGGAAAGGGAGAGAGAGGGAGGGAAAAGGGGGAGAGAGAGAGGGAGAGAGGGATACTAGGGAGGGGAGGGGAAAGGGGGGGGGGAAAAGGGGGGGGGGGGGGGAAGGGAGAGAGAGGAGGGAGAAAGGGAAAGGGGCCTATAAAAGAGGGGAAGAAAGGGGAGGAAGAGGGGGGGTCTATGGAGAGAGAGAGGGGGGGGAGAGGGGGTATATGGAGAGAGAGAGGGGGAGGGATTTTGGAGAGAGAGAGAGAGGGAGAGAGGGTTATGGAGGAGAGAGAGAAGGGGGGGATATATGGGAGAGAGAGGGGGAGAGGAGGGATACTATGGGGAGAAAGGGAGAGAGGGATTAAGGGGGGAGAGAGGGGTATATGGGGAGAAAGGGGGGAGGGAGAGAGGGAGACTATGGAGAGAGGGGGGAGAGAGAGGGGGGGGAGAGGGAAA
>JAODAL010013935.1:0-89304 GCA_025379985.1 Phyllomedusa bahiana
AATTTTTTTTCTCTTTTCCCAAAGTTCATTTTTGGGGTTTTGCTGTAGGAGACGTAAAAACGCAAGGTTTCAGCAAACCGTTTCCATTTCTACTTTATCTTAAAAATTTTGCTTTGTCAAGGTTTGAGGTCATTTTGCTGTGGGTTACACAATAACATGGTTTTGGGAAACAGAAATGTGATTCTAAGTGGTTTCCCCCTCACATTTTTAATAGTGGCTGAGAATCATTTTTAAAATTTTTTGGGGTCTTTTGCTGTGAGTACAGCTAAAATTTGGGGCCCTTTTGGGAACAGAAATGTGGCTTTAAAATGGCATTTCTCCTCAAAATTTTTAAAATGTGGTGAGAATCTATTTAAAATTTTTTTGGGGTTCATTAGCTGGAGATACGAAATGTCATGGTCCTTTGTAACAGAAAATGGGGCTTCTAAGGGGGAATTTCCCCCTCACAATTTTTAACAGGGCTGAGAAGTCATTTTTATAATTTTTTGGGCATGCTGTTTTGAAATGCGCAATACAAAAGGTCTATTATAAAAAAATGTTGTTTCTAACAGACTTTTGTTCTTCAAATTGACCAAAATGGCTAAAGGGTCAGCTTTAAATTTTTTGGGGGGCATTTTGCTGTGACAGCAGCTTATTTCGGTCTATTCTAAAAAATGTTGTTTCTAACGAAAATTTGTTCTTCAAAAATTGCCAAAGTGGCTAAAGGGTCTCTTTGAATTTTTGGGGGCATTTTGCGTGACATGCAGCTATATAAAGGTCCTTTTCTAAAAAAATGTTGTTTCTAACCGAATTTGTCTTACATTTGTCAAGGGGCTCAAGGGTATGGTGCTGTCGAAACGGGAAAATAGGTAGGACACTGTTAATGGACACATATTGAAAAAATGATTTTTTTTGCAAGATCTTTAACATAGTTTAAAAAACCCTTTTTTGAACAACCCATTTAATACAATGAAAAAAGAGAAAAAAAATGCAGGGTGGGTTCCATCCTATTTTAAAAAGTGTTTTCTAAAATTAAGTACAAAAAAAATTTGCATGTACAAAATAGCTGTTAAAAAAAATTCCTCTAAAATTGTACAAGGAGGTCAAAAAACTTGACCCAGATGTGGGTTATTCAGGGGAAATGGGTATGGGCACGAAGAAACAAAGTACAGAGCCCTTTTTCCCTCCACACTTTGAGTAAAATGAGAAAAATGCCAAGATAAAGGGCCCTGGGTGAAACGGGAGCTTTTAACCCCCATAATTCCCAAAGGGGGAGCTAAATTTGGCCACCCCAAAGGAGGGGCAAGGCTACCCAGATTGACGGTAAAGGGGGGGGAAAGGCTGGAGTTCCCAACCCCGCCCCCGCATTGTTTCGCACGAATTTTTCGTTGCTGCGTACGGGCTTTTTAACCGCGTGTTAATAGATGAGGGACCCAGCCTGGGTTTCCCCCGCACCCACTGAACCCCGCCCGGGTCATGCTGGGGCCCAGGACAGGTATGTCAATTCCAGTTCAACAAAAATGGGGGTTTGAAAGATTTTTTCCCCGGCACTTTTTAAATGGGGGGGGTCATGGGTTTGGGGCTCTGCTTGGCCCAGGACAGGTTAAGAAATACCCAGTTAAAACAAAAAGGGGGGTTGAAAGACCCCTTTTTTTCCCGGGCATTTTTTAAAATGTGGGGGTCATGGGGTTTTGGGGCTCATGCTGTGGCCCAGGACAGGTATAGTCAATGTCCATGAAAAATAAAAGGGTTTAAAAGACCTTTTTCGGAAATTTTTAAATGTGGGGGTCAAGCAGGTTTGGGGTCATGCTGGTTCCAGGAAGGGAAAAATTTTAACCATTTTAAGTAACGATGTTCAAATCATACTGCCCTTCTGGCACTTTTTAATTTGTGGGGGATGCAGGTTTTAAAGGGTAGGCTGTGGTAAAGACAGGGGTAGTAAATGGTCTGTGACTTTTTTTCTGTGACTTTATAACCTAAAGGGGTTTTCCTAAGATGTAGGACGTACCATTTGACTGTTGTGGATGTTAATTCAGCTTCCCGCCTTGTTTTGGGGGTAATAATGAAGGGGTTTTTTGCTCCCAAGACTTTTAAAGTCTCGCGCATAAAAAGATGCCCAATCGAAAAAAACCTTATCATAGCGGGCCCCTATCGCTATCGATTTATTCGATAGCCCAAAGCAACGCTCAACATACCAACAACCCTATTTTAGCAGAGTGGGTTTTGGGGATTTTTTTCCCTTTTCAGCTTTGGGAGCATATTTTACTGGGGGGACCCCCAAAGGGGGAGAATTTGGGTCTGGGTCGGGTTTACCCCAAAGGTTTTTTGATTCTCAGTTGGGCTTTTTCAAAAGTTTATGAATCTTAACCCGACTGGCCGCGATTAACGGGGATTTTATTTAGTTTTACAACCGTAAAAGCGGAGTCATAGATGGGAAAAATTCCTCCCAGCAAAAAAGGGGAACCCCCTCAGAGGAGCAGAATTCGTGAATTGGTGTCGAGAAAAACTACTCCCGGAGAACGAATTTTTAGGTTCCAATTCTTCAGAAAATTTGGGCAGGTTTTTCTGCAAAAAAAAGCACAAGGCATTCTCCAACCGATGTCTCCCCCTGGTGGCAGCAAAGTAAAACCAACACCATTGGTTCTTCTTCAGGAGTGGGTGATGAGGATGAAGAGGAGAATTTTCAGGAAGGTAGGAGGAGGTTTTTCAGAAAAATCTGCTTGAACTGAAAAGTCACCCCCCCCTTTTTTTTCCCCGCGTCTCTCCCCTTTGTCTTCTGTCAATAGTAAGCTAGGTCATAAAGCACTTAATTTCAGGGGGGTTTGGGTGGCTGACCATGCATCCTTTTCCGCTCAAATCCCTTGTCTGAAAAGGGGGTTTTTAAGGGGGGGTTGTCAGACCACCCGGTCATTTGTACACCCTTGGGGAATCAGAACAATAGTCTCAGCCCAAATGCAGCCCCGCTGAATAGATAGCAGGTGAGTTTTTGCCCCAAACCCCATGGTTTGGATTGTCAAGCATGACTAAAGCCCCGAAAAAAAAATTTTCAAACGAACTCCACTCCATGGCTTAGGGGCATAGCTAGTGCCAAACCTGAGTGGGCCCCGGGGGAGAGGCACCACAATCGCTACTTTTTCGCCTCAGTGGGAAATAGTTGAAGGAAAAAAAAAGGTGACGGGTTCCCCCGAAGATTCGGAACCTGTCAGGGTTTCCTCAAAGTGATCCGGTGAAGCTTTTTTTGATTTTTTAACGGTCGCTAGGATTCACAAAAACAGGTGCAGGTACTGACACAGACGGGGCGGCAAGTCCAGGTGCTGGGGTCGTTATGGCGTCCAAACGCTGCGAGATTTGATTTATAAGTCCCGCCATGCCCTGGATTTGGGTTGTCAATTCCTCTAGGCGGTCAGTGACTGACAAGTCGGTACTCATGTTGAACCGCCGGAAGGGTTGACTGGGGTATGGGCCTGCTATTAAGTCAGGGATTGTCAGGGACGCACACAAAGACACAGACAAGTGAGGCCATGACACTGGTCCCAGCCTCTGTCCCTGCCTTTTGGGGAAAGGTAGGACTGAGGCAATAGGCAGAAGGAACAAAAGACCAGATAGGAGAAGAAGGCTGTCACTCAAGAAGGAACAAAGTTAACCAAGAGTATGCTGGAAGATTCCTGGCCACGGGCATTGACCAGGAATCAATTAGCACCCAGCACAGAATAAACCCAGTTCACACTAGTGATAAGAAACACAGTATTAGGTCAAAATCCATGGTTTGAGTCATACCGGCCATGGCCGGCAACCAGAGCCAAAAGCCGGGGGTGTTTCAGGCACAAACATGACACCTCATACGACTATATAGGCAGAAAAATAAAAAAAAGTTATAGCTCTTCAAAGTTTGGCAAAAATATAAAAACAAAAATCCTTAAGGCGTTAAAAACATGCATGGTGTCACACACACACCCCAATTGCCGTACTAGGCAACTGAAGGTGCCCTCTTTACTGTTAAATTGTATTTTTGTGAAGCATTGCGTTCATCCACAAGCATTGCATTGTGAACTTGTTCAATGAATTTACCATGACAACTCATTTCAAGTGTACAGCTAAGCATTTAAAGACAAAATATTTATATATTTATAATATTTTAATGGGAATTTGTCCACACCTTTGATCGCCACCCCAAAGCGGGTGCCATCACTTCAAAGGTGAGGTAAAAAAATAACTTTAACTGTTTTGCATACATACTTATAAAAATATAACTCACTCATGCGCTGTATGCTAATTAGATGTTAAGTATGCCCTCTGCATATTTCAGCAGTAATTCCCAACCAACCCCCAACTTCTTCCCTTTGCTCTTGAGCCATGACTTCTGAGTCTCCCTGCTTCACAGAACTCAGAGCAGAAGAAAGGAATTGAGAGGTATTGCTGCTGAAATCTCAGGACACCTGCCTGGTTAAAAAGGTTGTCTACAGGTAGAAGAGGTTCACGCAAATTGCCATAAATTTATTGCAAGACGATTGTGCAGGTTCAAAAACAGAGCCCACATGATCTGTAAGTTACAGCTGGTATCCTGAGGTATTTACTCCGGTTGTGGCCGATTAACTCCTTAAATGCCACAGTCAATCACGACCACGGCAGCTAAGGGAAAGACAAATGGAGGGAGCTCTGTCTCTATTAGTAACACGCTACACAATCGCGGGATATTGATGGCTGCAATGATGACCTGGAAACCTAAGGCCATGTCTACACGGCACTGGTTTTTGGTTGGATTTTTAAGTGGATTCAGTATTTAGAATCTGCAAAAATCTGACTGTACCCAGTGCCCCATAGACCGCAATAGAAAATCCGAGCTGTAGGCTACACTGCACAGATTTTCTATTATCACATTTGTAGACCGCTGGTTTACAGAACATATTCTATAATCTGCTGTATTACGGCGGATTCTAGTACAGTTCTATTTACTAGACCGGCCGAAATCCAAAAAACAACCGCAGCTTTTGCCTCAAATCCAACGCCATTTTAATATTGCCGTGTAGAGACAATATTGCCTAACAAAGGATGTCAGATGTCTATGACATAATTACGCCTGCCCATGCCTGGAGGGCACAGCTAGGCAAAGTGATTGACAGCTACAATATGTAGCAGTATAGTACTATACTTCTATGTATGGTAGCACCTTATTCAAGTCTCCTACGCTGACAAATAAAAAAACAAGTAATAGTGAAAAAAGTGAAAGTAAAATAAAAAATAAAAACACACATAAATAAAACACATACACTGCCTTTTCCCTATTACAAATGCCAATTGCCTCCAAAAAGAACAAAAATAAAAAGTACACATATTTGGTATCAAATCACCATATGTGTAACAACCTAGCCTATAAATCAGCCACATTATTTAACCCACACGATGAATGTCATAAAACAATGGCAGAATTGTGATTTTTGTTTATCCTGCTGCACATAAAATGGAATAAAAAGTGATCAAAAATTCATATAAACCCCTAAATGGTAACAATAAAAATGTCCCCTCACCCTGCAAAAAAAGCCCTTATACAGCTCCGTATACAAAATAAAATAAAAAAATGATGGCTATCAGAAGAGAGTGACGCATAAATATTGTTTTACACAATAAGAACAGAAAACTGTGCTACGAACAGAAAAAAACTGCATAAATTGGGTATCAGTTTAATCAGGCTGCACCAAGGAGTAAAAATAAAATGTCATGTATACTGCACAGTGAGAACTGAAAATTAAAAAAAAACACTACCAGAATTGCTGTATTTTCTTAATTCTGTCTCCCAGAAAACTGATCAAAAGGCAATCAAGGTCATTTGTCCCTAAAAATGGTATCGATAAAAACTTCAACTCATCCCGCAAAAAAACAAACCTCTACACAGCTCTGTGCAAAGAAAAATAAAAAAGTAATGGCTGTCAGACTATGGTGATGCAGACGTGTTTCTTTTGAATAAAAGTGTTTATTGGTAAGCATAAAAATAAAATATGTAAATTTGGTATCGCTGTAATCGTATCGACCTGCTGAGTAAAGTTAACATGTCATTTCTACTGTAGAGTGACCCCTGTAAAAAATGAAAATATCCATCTGAATATGGATGGGGTAGAAGTAATAATGGTTAAAGAAACCAAAATAAAATTTTTTTTTGATAAATGGGCCCCTTACGATCTACCTCCTGGTATTTGACATCAGACTTAGCAGATGGACTTAGGGTAGACAATTCTGTGAAAGTTAAGCGAGTCACTCTTGATGACCTATAACAACTCAGTCACACTATAGGGTTATATTCTATGGATAGAGCTGCTTTAGGAGATTTCTTTATTTAAGTTATACCCAAAATGATCCCAGTGAAAACTTCAACTCATACCCCAAAAAAAAGACCTTAATCGGCTCCATATACAGAAAAATAAAAAAGTTATGGCTGTCATAATAGGACGACATAATTTTTTTTTTACAAAAGCATTTCTATTGTGAAAAAGTAGTAAAACATAAAACACTCTATAAGATTGATATTGTTGTAATTGTACCGACCTGTATAGTATCATGTCATTTATACTGCATGGTGAACACTGTAAAAATGAACCCCAAAAACAATGTCATTATTGCTGTTTTTCCCCCCCCATTTTCATGGCCAAATGCTAAAAATACTGTAAACACCTGTGGGCCCAAGGTGCACAAAACACCTCTAGATGAGTTCCCTGAATGGGATTCTAGATGAGTTTCCCTGAGTGGTGTTGAATCCAAAATGGGGTCACATGGAAGTTTCACCTGTTGTGGTACTTTGGGGGTGACATGGCACCCACCAAAATCAGCGTTTCAAAAGTCAAATAGTGCACCCTCCCTTTTACACCTTGACATGCACCCAAACAGCAGATTACACCCCATATAGGGTATTGCCAGAGTTGGAAGAAATTGAGTACCAAATTTTGAGGTGCTTTTTTCAGGATTCCTTGCAAAAATGAAACACTGTAAAAAATAAATTTTTCACTTTCACAGCCTAATGCTATAACAATCTGTGAAACACCTATGTGGTCAATATACTCATTGCACCCCTGGATACATTCCTTAAGGGATGCAGTTTCATTAAGGTATCCGCAAACCTGTAATGTCGCCTGAAGAAAATCCTAATGAAAATGAGACCCCAAAACCCAGTAGCTGCTCCTCATATTCTGAGGCCTGTGGTTGAGTCAAATAGTGCACCAGAGCCACATATCAGAAATTTCTAAAAACTGCAGAATTGGGGGAAAAAGTATTTAATTGTTCTTTTCTGGTAATCTCTACTGTGTGCCAGCAAAAAATGGATAAATTGAAAATCTACAAAAAAGTGAAATTTTTAAATTTACACTGCCATTTGTTTTAATTACTGTGAAATACCCAAAGGGTTAAAAAAAAAAAAACTTCTTAAGTGGTGTTTTGAATACTTTAAAGGGTGCAGATTCTTGTCTGGAGTCATTTAGTCAGGGTGTCTTACTTACAGGCCCTTCAAAGCCACATCAGTTCTAGACTGGTCCCTAAAAAATTCTGTGTTGCAAATTTTCTTGAAAATTTGAAAAATTGCTACTAAATTTTTAAGCCCCTAATGTCATAGAAAAATAATAAAATTAATAACTTAAAGCACAATGTAGCATGAGAAAACAACTTCTGAATCACATGGATCAGTAAAAGTATAAATAAGATATTCCCTGATGACACATGTCACATTTGAAAATATAGAGTTCAAAACTGGCTGTGTCCCTAAGGAGTTTAAATTATGTTTTAAGTAATCTCTCTTCCACTGTTGGAAAACGTAATAAAAAGAGCATGATAAAAGCAACTTCAGCATCCTGCTTCATATGTTTGATGTAGTAGTTTGTGTATTGACACACAAGTAACAACTCCATGTCAAGCTCAAGAGATCAGGTGACCAGGTCTTTTCCCAGAGCCATAAGGCATTCAATGAGACAGCTTAGGAGGGAGGAACATAGACAAAATACTGCAAAGGACCTTGTGGCTTGTACTTTAACTGGAAAAAAGGAAACAGGAAATTCTGCTTCATGACTGTCTAGAAGGGAGGCTGCATACAACACAAAAAAAAGCACAAATAAACATAAAAAACATCACAGGAAGAGTAGTGAAGACGTCGGCAATTTAAGAATTTTGTTTCTGTTCATTGGACAACTACTTTAACCCCTTAAGCCGAACACCTGAAAAGTAGTTAATGACCAGAAATTTTTTTTCGTTTTTGCCTCCTTGCGTTTCAAAAGTTGTAACTTTTTTTATTTTTTCACTGACGCAGCTGGATGAGGCCTCGTTTTATTTGAGACGAGTTGTACTTTATGGGGGCATAGTTTAAGTTCACTTATAAATAATTGCAGAATGTTTTGTAAATCTTTTTTGGTTTTTTACATTTTTTACACCATTCACATTTCACACTTAATAACTTGTTAGATTAATTCTACAGGTTATTAAGGTCATGTGGATACCTAATATGTGTAGGATTTTTTTTGTGTGTAATGTATGCACAATTATTTTTTATTAAATATTTATTGTTATTTTATTATTATTTTTTTACACTTTTTAGTTTTTTTTCTTTTTGTTTAAATTACATGAAGGGAGAACTGTTACTTCTTTTTACACTTGGTAATGTATTAGCATATTCATATATGCTAAAACATAATCTGTGTCAGTCTGACACAGGCAGTGATCAGGACAGCACACAGTCTGCCCTGATCACTGCCATGTCCCACTGACAGCCCTGGGGCTACTCTGGGTCCCCAGGGCTGACTGTGCAACCGTTCCCCAGACTCTGTCGGGTCACCGGGTGTTCCGATGACCTGACAGAGCAGGGAAACCCTTTGATTGCATTGCGGTGACGATCTGCGGCAACCAAAGGGTTAAAGCATCGAGGAGTGGAGGTTCCCCTGCTCCCCGGTGCTCACAGGAGCTGCGCTGGGATCAGGGCTGTGTAGTACAGCCCCAATATCAGCGCTGCTGCGGCACCGGGCGCCGCAAATTACAATGTCTGCAGCTACGCCAAAAGACGACGCTGCAGACAAACGAACTGAAATGCCTGACGAAAAAAGATGGTGCGTGGTCGTTAGGAGTTAAGGAATGCCCAGAGCACACTTGGCATCTAATTAGTATACAGCAAGTGAGTGACTAAACATATTTTTCTCAGTATGATGCTATTATAAAAATCAACAACAGTGCTTCAGTTATACAGTGCTGCCAGCAGATTTGTGGGGTCAAAAGTAATAACATAGTCCTTTTAAACTTTTTATTATGTTTTAAAATTGTTTAGTGATAAAGCTTGTTGGTTGAATGTGGATGTACAGCTGCCTAATTATAACAACCCCTGGTAGGAGCTTCCATGTCACTCTGTCTTTGCTTTAGTAAATGTGCAAGCTTTTTACATTTTTACTTTCAGAGCACAAGCTGTGTGCCTGCATAATATGCCCATATTCTGAATTTAGCCAAGGAGAAATTCCTCATTTGCTATTGTGTGACACATTTCTGTGTCTATTGGGAGCAGACATAGCTCCCTGGAGGACATATTTCTTCCAAGGATAACTCTGTAGTGAGTCCCAAGCAGGTGTCCATTAACAGGTTTCCTCTCTCAGCAATTAATGCTCCACATTATGCAGAGGCAAAATAGTTTTATTCATTGCATGTGTTCAAGTACTCGAGGAACTTGATACATTTGTATATGTAAATACACAGTTGAACAAGTGCACATACATTTGCCCATTAGCTGTTTATACTTGACAAATTCAACAGCCATGCTATGTGGATGCAGTAGCTCTAATTGAAATTCTCTCCCTGTGGTCAATATACTAGGTGAATATGTAGTATGAATGTTAATCAACTGCATCACAAGTGTAAGTGCTTTATTTCCGTGTCAAAAGCATCGTAATCCATTTAATCCAGGCAAGGATGGGACAAGTTCTCTTGATGCCCAAGGCAGGGTTTTCAAGATGCATGCCCACTTTGGTTTCTGAAGTTTGTCTCGATACAATAGCTTTAAGACAGACAATGAATCCATTCTATTTCCATGGTCGCACTTAGACTGCTCGTACACAAAGCGGTTGTACTGCGATAACTGACAAGAACCACACAGGATAAAGAAACAAGTTCTGGTTTTGATTTGCAGATATCACCTGTGGGGCGACTACCGTGTGACAGTTACAATGGGTATGAGTAGTCTACAAAGAAGTCCTCCTCAACTACAGATGTTTCAGCAGCTCAGTCTAGCAGCCATCCTGGCTCTAAATCCAGATGAACGCTGCATTTGGAGCATTACAGAAAGGTGATGTCTTAAACAGTCAAATTTTTTTTTGGTAGCTTACCAGTTGAAACGTGTTAACTAGTGATGAGCGATTACGTAGACTATCGTCATCGGGTCGATAGTCGATATCGGCAATTATCAAGACGATTTCCGATAGTCGATAATAGATTATCGCCGATGACCATTAAAGTCTATGGGAGAGGAACAACACCTTCATTCTTACACCCAAACAGGGCTGGAGAAGCTGGAATTAACATCCACAACAGTCAAATGGATACGTGCTACATCTTAGGCAACACACTTAGGTTATAAAAGCCACAGAAAGAAAATCACAGACCATTCACTATCCCTGTCTTGTACCACAGCATGACCCTTAAACCTGCATGACCCACAAATTAAAAAGTGCCAGAAGGCAGTATTATTTGAACCATCATTTTACTTGAACTGGACATTAACTATATCTGTCCTGTACCGCAGTATGACCATTAAACCTGTCTGACCCACAGATTAAAAAGTGCTGGGAAAAGGAGTCTTTGAACCACCATTTTAGTTGAACTGGACATAGACTATCCCTGTCCTGGGCCACAGCATGAGCCCCAAACCTGCATGACCCCCAGATTAAAAAGTGCCAAAAAAAGGAGTCTTTGAACCACCATTTTAGTTGAACTGGACATTGACTATATCTGTCCTGGGCCACATCATGAGCCCCAAACCTGCTTGACCCACAAATTTAAAAAGTGCCGGAAAAAGGAGTCTTTCAACCACCATTTTAGTTGAACTGGACATTGACATTTGTGGCCGTGACTGGGAGGATGAGGAGGTAAGACTGCTGGATGCATTAACCACTGAAGAACAGATTGGCGACGCTGTTCGTTACTGAGATTCACAGGGCCCTGACCCAGCGATGACAGGCCTGATGGTCCTGCAACCGACGATCCGCTGGCTTGCGTGTTGTCGCCAGCACTGGAAGGAGCACCTTCTCTCGTACCTCTACCTCCATGTCCTACCCCCCCTCTTTGCTCGCTTACCACCTGCATTTCGCTCCATGTTCAGAAAGATAAAAATTTGAGAAGGTATGGAAGAGTTTTTGAAAGTCTCTTATTAAAGACAGCAAATCACAGCTATTCTTAAATCCCTCTAATTTCCTACAGCCAACTAGGATTAGAAACTGAAATGTTTCTTGCGAATACCTGTGAAATGCGGTCTGGTGGAAGAACCGTAAGACAAAATCAACAGTGTTCCTCCTTCAGTCCCAGGGATTTACAAATGCCCAGTAGGACTAGGAATTGATAGTTTTCAACAAAATATCATACAAGTGCGCTATCTGCGCCAAACTGAGATTCAACGAGCCCAATAAAACTATTCAGAAGTTACACGGATGAGAAATTGTGTATTTTGCAGCAGAATTGTCATACAACGTGGCTATTTGAAAAAACTAGGGCCGCACCATATGCAATACAGCTGTTTAAAAACTATTCAGATAACAAACGGTGGTTTTTGCACCTATCAATACACCTGCGGTGACTACAAAATTGCTGTATTCAAATTTAAGTGCAAGGTGGCTCTATGAACAAAGCTGGACTGCGGCAAAGTGAAAAACACGTAATTAAATTGTGTACGGATAATAAAACTTGGTTTTTGCACCTATAAATACACCTGCGGTGACTACAAAATTGCTGTATTCAAATTTAAGTGCAAGGTGCCTCTATGAACAAAACTGGGCCGCACCAAAGTAAAAAAAACACCTATTTGAAATGTATACGGATAATAAAAGTTGAGTTTTGCACCTATCAAATACACCTGCAGTTACTAGAAAAGATCTGTATCCTAATATAAGTACAGGCTGCACAACATACAAGTAATTTATTTCAAAAAAAAAGGGGCCCCAAAAAATTTTTAAATCAAACCCTTTGCAATGCGGGGTTTCAAATCACAGTCTGGGCTGCAAATACCCACTCCCCTTTCAAAAGCCTGCCTGCCAGCCGGGTCTGTTTTGTGTTCGCCCCACCGTAAGTGCTGGGACCCCCTTTTTAAAATTTAAAGCCTAAGAAAACAAAAAACTGCAAATCTTTTAATCTACCTAAATTTAATGTTCACAGTAAAAAGCATGTTGTCTGTGTAAAACAAATAAAAACAGTTCGCTTAGTGTTTTGAGAGGGGACCGAGCCCCAAGCCCTGCTCTTATGATACCCCGGACACACATGAGACTGAACTGGAAGGGCCCTGTTCTATGTAAAACGAGGTTCCCTGTGATTTTTTTCCCGCCCAAACAAACCATACACATCCCAGTCATGATGCGCACACCCGTCACCCTGCTCTATTGGGGAAACTGATTTTCTGGCCGGCAAAATGAAGGGAGCGCTGAAAATGGCGCGGGTATTAATAGAAATTTTGCGCAAAATTTTCACCCAAAAATTTTCACGTTATCGAAAAATCCCCCCCCCAAAACCCTTAAAAAAAAACCCCGGCCCATTTTTAACTTTGTTTGATAATAACGTCAACACTAGTGTTAAAGGCTTTGGGGGTTTATGCCATAAATTTGGGACCCCTGTTTTTATGTACACGCAGAAGAATTATCCAGATATACCTTGGACTTTAATTACGGAGACAATTGCCACAAGAAAGTCATCTACTCCTTTGAATAAAACATAAAACCATCTAATATACTATATTAGTAGCTACCCTGTCCAATGACTGTAATAGAAAATGCATCCACTTGAGGGCAGAGTTCATGTTCTAGGAAAACAACTGCAATCTATACGTAGCCATAATCTATCCAGCACACCGCTGAGTGCACGGCACAGTTTAGTGAGTATGGAAGAGACTGTTTTTTCTTCTCTCTACTCCCACCCGCTTGGTACTGCCCACATTATGCTGTAAATTCCTGGAGGTAAAAAACGTTTACATCTTTTCCTTAACATTACAGCCGCATGACTAGAAGTGACAGGGCTAATTTCAAATAGAAAAAAAAAAGTTTTTGCAATGGTAGAGTCCATTTTGGTTACTATATGGAGCCTTGTGTACCAAAATGAAGAACTAAACACCTGTTTATGTACTAATTTTGATATGTCTACAAACTGCTGTTTTTATGTAGAACTAGAACTAAATCATTCTAGACATCTGCACTACTAGGAAAGTTTACAATATATGGCTTATTTGTAGAAGTCAATAACTAAACAGTATGCATTAAGCTTTTTAGCTCCCCATAGAGGAAGCTGCAGGTAGCCAGAATTATATCCTTTGACTAAACATAGTATTTGGTGCTTTGTATTAGAAAATAGGGTTCCAACCCTTATAAAAGTATATTGTTAGTGGTTTGCTTAATTTCTAAATATTTTGAGGACTATAGAGCATAAACTAACCATATCCACAACATTAAACCATGCTGTATAACATTTCCTGGTCTAAGGGCTACATTGTCATATTGTAACTCTCCCAGGGGTCGCAGTAATTCTTTGATAGGTATTCCCCATCTGAGACCTTCATGGCATTGTAACTGTAAATACCCAAAATGGCTGAGAGGTCTTGGCTCTATTAGAGATCAGAAAGCAGGCTCCAGAGAGACTATGATGCGTTATGTTCATTAAGGTTTTTGGGGGTTACAGAATTGGCTGTTTTGCAACTATAACTAGAGAGATCTACACACATAAACAGCCTCCTCTCCAATTCATCTTTCCCTCTTTGGAGGCTGGAGTCAGATATTTTTATGGTATACCTTGTGAGTATGCCATGATTTAGTGAGAAATAAATGCTCCTTTAAAGAGGAAATCTAGAGATCATAAAACAACAGTTTTCACTGGATTGCTCATTGAGGTTGCTTAAAGTAGCATAAAGAGTCCTACAGTGCCAAGAAAACAGTGCCCACCATCAGGCCTGGACTGCCCACTGGGGGTCCGGGCGCAGCTACAGGGTCCGACACGGTCGCATTTGTGACCGGGCCCCTCTGCCAGGGGGCCGACAGGTCCCCCTCGCCGCACGGCTGCATGGCCAGGTCACAAACCCAGCCATGCAGCCATCACGGCCGCCGCCTGCCTCGCGAGGTGCAAGCAGCGGCCGAGGCAGAACAGCCGGGATCTTCTGATCCTGGCCGTTCAGCCCCCAGGAGGCCGTGTAGCAGGCGCGTGATGTGATGACGTCATCGCGCACCTGCTCCCGTGGCCCGCACTCGTGTGAGAGAGTGGCCCGGAGCAGGAGAAGAAGAAGAAAACAGGTGAGTATTATTGCTCTGTGTTTGTTTTAACTAATTACTGGCCCTGCCTGCCTATAAGTGGCCATGTCTCCCTATAAAGCTGGCACTGAATGCCTATAAGTGGCCCTGTCTACCTATAAAACTAGCCCTGCCTGCCTATAAGTGTGGCCCTGCCTGCCTAAAATTGTGGCCCTGCCTGCCTATAACTGACCCTGTCTCCCTATAAAACTGACCCTGTCTGCCTATAAGTGACCCTGTCTCCCTATAAAACTGACCCTGCCTGCCTATAAGTGGCCCTGTCTCCCTATAAAACTGGCACTGAATGCCTATAAGTGGCCCTGTCTCCCTATAAAACTGGCCCTGCCTGCCTATAAGTGGCCCTGTCTCCTATAAAACTGGCCCTGCCTGCCTATAAGTGGCCCTGTCTCCCTATAAAACTGGCCCTGCCTGCCTATAAGTGGCCCTGTCTCCCTATAAAACTAGGCCCCTGCCTGTAAGTGGCCCCTGGTCTCCCTAATAAAACTGGACCGCCTGCCTGTAAGTGGCCGGCCCCTGTCTCCCTATAAAACTGGGCCCCTGCCTGCCAAGAAGTGAACTGCCTGCCTAAAAGTGGCCCTGCCTCCTAAATACTACTGGCCGAAGTCGGATAATTATGGGGCATCCCTAGCTACAAGCAAATTACTGCGGCAACCCTAGCTAACCTGCTATTTACTGTGAGCAGCCCTATCTACCTGGCTAGTTACTTTGTGCACCCTAGCAAACTGGCTTTAGGAGTCTATATACTTATTTGCCTAATAAGAGTGCTTGTACACCTACCTAAAGGTGGGGTCAACCCTATTTACATGCCACTTAAGATTTTTTAATTTCTAAATTTTTAGGATCAAACATACACCTGTTTGGGGTACAATTACTGTGTAGGGCACCCAAAAGGGGGCACTAATACATTTGCCCAAGAGCGATTATAAATGCCGGCAGCCAACATCTTCTCTTCCGTACGTTCGTACCCGACATCCCCAGCATCAGTGCCCGGAAAAACCAGCATTTTTCCCTGAGGTGGTTATTACCCCATCTTGTGGCTGACATCTTATCATTGCTTTGCAAATTACTAGTGATGAGCATTGCCATTGGCATCGAGATCGATCGATAGTCGATAGTCGTCCGCTATCGATAAGGTTTTTTCGAATAGTGAGCATCGATTATGCTGCGATGACCAATAAAGTCTATGGGAGAGCAACAACACCTTCATTTTTACAAAGCACAAACCCCAAACAAGGCTGGAGAAAGCGAAATAAACATCCACAACAGTCAAAATGATAACGTCCCTACATCTTAGGCAACATCCTTATGGTTATAAAAGTTCACCGAAAAAAAGTCACAGACCCCCCCATATACAATCCCTCGTCTTGTACCACAGCCAGACCTTTAAACCTTCATTCACCCACAAATTAAAAGTGCCAGAAGGCATATGTAAATTGACCCAATCATGTACTTGAACAGACATTGAATATCCCTGTCCTGGAACGCAGCATGAGCCCCAAACCACATGACCCCACATTAAAAAGTGCCGGCAAAAAGGATTCCTATTTCAACCTCCATTTTAATTTTCACTGGACATTGTACCCTATACCTGTCCTGGCCACAGCATGAGCCCCCAAACCTCCCCCCATGACCCCCACATATAAAACGTGCCGAAAAAGGAGTCTTTTCAACCACCATTTTATTTCACTGGACATTGACTATACCTGTCCTGGGGCCACAGCATGAGCCCCAACCTGCATGACCCCCACATTTAAAAAAGTGACGGAAAAAGGAGCTCTTTCAACCACCATTTTAGTTTCACAGGACATGGACGTATACCTGTCCCTGGGCCACAGCATGAGCCCCAAACCTGCATGACCCCCACAATTTAAAAAGTGACGGTAAAATGATTCTTTCAACCACCATTTATAGTTTCACTGACATAGATATACCTGTCCCCTGAGGCCACAGCATGAGCCCCAAACTGCATGACCCCCACAATTAAAAAGTGCCGGAAAAAGTAGTCTTTTCAACCACCATTTTAGTTTCCGCACACTAGGACATTGACTATACCTGCCTGGGCCACAGCATACCCAGGGCCTGAGTTACAGTGGGTGCGGTGAAAGCCAAGGCTGCGTCCGTCATCATTTAACACGCAGGTTTGAAAATGCCCTGATGACGCAGCAGCAACGAAAACTGTCTCGTGCTGAAGGCAGAGTGCGAGCGGAAGTTGTGAGAACTCCAGCCTTCCTCTGTACACAAAAAATACCTGGGTAGCGCTTGCCCCTCTCGTATGAGATATATATATGTGGACCAATGAAGCTTCACTTTGTGAAATACTGGTGTTTAACGCTCCTGTTACAAACCCAGTGCCCTATATCGGTCATTCTTTTTCTCATTTTACTCAAACAGCTGGAGGAAATGGTCGCTGTACTTTGTTCTCTGTCTTGCTCCATACTCCATGTTTTCCTCTGAATAACCTCATCTGTCAAGTTTTTTCCTGTACCTCCATTGGTAACAATTCAGAGGAATTTTTTTAACAGCTATTTTGTACAATGCAAGTTTATTAGTACTTTAATTCTAGAAAACACATTTTTTAAAATAGGAATGGAATCCCACCATGTCTTTGTTCTCTTTTTTCATTGTAATTAAATGGGGTTTGACTCAATACAGGGATTGGATAGCTATGTTTAGAGATCTTGCAAAAACAAGTCATTTTGCCAATATGTGTCCATTAACAGTGTCCTACCTAATCCTGTTTCTGACAGTCAACCATCCCCCTTGAGCCACTCTTCTCTTGACAATTTGTTCAGAACAAATGTCTGTTAGAAACAACATTTTTAGAATAGACCTTAGTATAATGCTGCTGTCACAGCAAAATTGCCCCCAAAAAATTCAAAGCATGAACCCTTGAGCCCCTTTGGTCAATAGTGAAAACAAATGTCTGTTTTATAAAAAAAATTTTTAGAATAGGACCTGTAGTTTAGCTGCATGACACAGCAAAATGCCCCCAAAAAATTCAAAGCATGACCCTTGAGCCACTTTGGTCAGTTTGTGAAGAACAAATGTCTGTTTAGAAAACAAACATTTTTTTTTAATAGGATCTGTAGTATTGCAGCATTTCAAAGCATCAATGACCCAAAAAATTGATAAAAAATGACTTCTCAGCCACTGATAAAAATGGAGGGAGAAAATGCCCTACTTAGAAGCCACATTCATTCCAAAGGACCATAATTATAAGCTGTATCTCACAGCAAACTGAACCCCAAAAAATTATAAAATGACTTCACCATCTCACCACTATTAAAAATTGTGAGGAGAAATGCCACTTAGAAGTCACCATTTCTGTTTACCAAAGGACATGAATTATTGCTGTATCTCACAGCAACATGACCTCAAAACCAATTGACATCGAAAAACATTCTTAAGATAAAAAGGATAAATGGAATACGGTGTTTTGTCATGAAACCTTCTGTCTTTTACACTCTCCTCACAGCAAAACCAATCAAAATAACTGATTGGGAAACAGAAATAAAAATGCATGTAAGAAATGAATATTTTAAAAAAAAGGTTTTCAAGAGGACCATTTCCTGTTTGAAAAGGAATGAGAAGTAGACCGCAACTAATCGGTGACCTCGTCAATTGGGGCCTACAACAACATTCAGAGATCCATGCCGATTCATCATGATGAAAGTCATACGATCCACATTATCTGTGGAAAGCCTGATGCGTTTGTCTGTATGGACTCTCCAGCTGTGCTGAGGTGCCGCCTTTTACCCAGATATGACGCTGGCTGCTGTGCATACAACACCTCTATGGCGTGAATGACGAGCCGATCTCGGGCCCATTCGTCCATATTTGGATACCCAGAAGTCTATTGGATCCGAAACACATGCAAAAACGTCGGTGTTGAGACCCCCGCAGATAGTCTGCAACCATGATCTTAACTGATCTCTATGTTTTGGATGTGTGCCCGCATTGCATGCTTTGGAGGTGGTAAACAAAGATTGCCAGAAGTCACCCATTAGCTCTGTCACCATTGCCTCTGCTGCCGCTACGCCTACATGGCAATCTACCTGCTGTTCACGGACGGCTGATGTTGTTTCCACCGATGACATTTGGGAACGTGAAGCATGACGCAACAGATGAACTCCAGTTGATCAAATCAGCAAGTCCTCCATTTCCTGCATTTCAATCTCTATTTGGTGGTGGAAAGGTAAAAGTTGGCTGATTTTTGTGTTTGTAACCGGGGATCCAGGAGGGTGGCCACCCAGATAACTGTTGTTCATTTTGATGGCCTTAATGAGAGGATCATGTTGGGAGGAAATGGAGCACTTACAACACTCATGAAGAGATGGAGCCTTGATTATCCCATCATCTGGTCGAGGGGCACTAGCAAACTGATCTTCCTCACTTTACCTCTCCTCCCAAAGTCCTCGCCAACCTCTTTTCCAAGGCAGGGACGTCGTAACATCGGTGTCTAGGAATACCTCCTCCATCTCTCCTCCTCCGCTGCCTCCAGCACAGCTTCAAACACAGCCCTGACTTGCCTGAGATGATGCACCCTGAGAGCTGATGCGCCACCATGCACTAGCTCTGGCCCCCGAACCACTGCCTAATGAAGACCGATTGAAATGTGAAACGTCGGGCCATGTGGATTTGACGGAGAGAAAGGCTCCGTGTCCCGCATCTGTGTCAGTCCTCCTCCTCCGTCGCTGCGGGACCTGTTGTTTCAGAGGCCAACGATCGTTCCAAGAACTAAGATACACCACAATGCTCATGCTGACAAGGGCATGTCCGCACTGACCATTTTGGTGTGCTTCTTCAAAACTGGCACAGGATGGAGCAGAGCTCTTTTCACCTGCCTCCACTCTCGTGGTTCAACACCCCGAGGTCCCTTAACCGCTAGCTTGTCCAGGCCATGTGTCCACTTCGTACTGCGTAATGGCATTGCGCTGCTCGCCACAATCGCTGGAGCATGTGGATGGTGGAATTCCAGCGTGTTGCCACGTCAACAATGAGACGGTGACGGGGAGGCCAAGCTGACGCTAGCATAACGCAGCAGGCATGATGAAGCAGGTGCGAACTGGCGAAGTGCGAACTCAAGACCTCGAGAGCCTTCTTCAGGCAGGCAGTCCAGACCCGGGTAGCCTTTTAGAAATTTCCTGGACGACAAGTTCATGACATGTGCCAGCAAGGAGGTGGCTACCAGCTCGACCGATCTTAAGGGCGGCAAGCAGATATTCGCCCGTTATCCGAACACCACCTTGCCTGGCACATAGGTTTTGTCACCCAGCCAAGGCTCGTCTCGTTGCTTAAGCCGTCCCACAGCACCTGACCTGTGTGTGGACGTCTCCAAGGCAGATTAAATTTCAAACACGCCTGGTGTCCTCTGGGCACGTGATGCACCAGATGACCTTGGGGGGCAAAGAGCTGCAAAAAAAAACCATCCCTGCAGTTTTGAAGAGCGAGTCGCCGAGCCTGAGAGCCACCGTCACCCCAGAGACATCCACCCAGCTCACCCAGTGAGCTGATCCACGAGATATAGGCGGCCTGGCCGTGCTTACTAGTCCATGTGTCGGTGGTGAGCGACTGTTCCCGACACAGATTCAGACATACGCTCATATGAAATTTATTAGATGACACGTGGCTTTTCTGGCAAGAAATGCCTGCTCGGCATCTGGTATGGGGTCAGGCGAGGGCCATGACTGGCGAAACCCATCTGTGTCCCACCAGAAAACGGAAAGGCAACATTTCCAAGGCCAAAAGCCTGGCAAAGCCCGACATTCAGGCTTTTTGGCTTTGGGATGGTTTGGGGTTAAAGTGTTTCTTCTTCTGTTCCCAACCTGGAAGAAGAAGGCAGGCTGCTAGACTGCCGCTGTAACGGCGTGCAGTCGTCAAACTGGCGTGAAGGAGAAGGGGTAGGATGGGTCTCTGTTGGTGCTGGTGGTACTCGGGCGACGGTGGAGGCTGAAGCGAGGCTGAACCCTGATCATGACTCTGAAGACATGGGCAGCGGAGGAAAACGTTGGTGGGTGGCGGAGGAGGAGGAGGCGGAGACAAGGGTGTGACAGTGGTTGGAGGCCCGGCGTCGGTCTGTGGCCTTTTTTGGCCAAGTGTTCCCTCCATTTCAACTATGCATCGCTGCATGTGACTAGACATTGTTGGTGGTGGTTAACCACTTAAGGTTCTGCCTCTACTTATGGCGTTACGGCAAAGGCGGCATATTGACATCGCTGGTGAATCAGAGGCCTTGCTCAAAGAAGGCCCAAGGCTTGAGAAGGTCCTGGACTCTTTTGGACGGGCGATAAGCGAGGACTGTTTGCGCTGACCGTGGCTGGCGGAAATCATATCAGCGACCTTCTGCGACCCGCCCTCTCCCTTTTTGTGGGGGACCCGTATTTGAACACTACCCCCTCGACTTCCCCTCCTCGTCCACAGATGAATTGCGCTTGCCCCCAAAAGTGGGCCCCAAAATTCTGCGGAAAAGACCAGGATGATCCGCAATGTCGTCATCATCCATTCATCATCACACAGGTGACTTGGTCGTCCTGACTTTACTGCGAATCCAGAACTGCGGGCTACAAGCAAGGGGCACTGCAAGGCGTTGCCGACCGCCCGGGATTTTTGCCGATTGACCGCTTCCTCACCTCCTCAGTGCATCATTAACTGGCGTCAGAGCAGACTAATCATCCTCTTATCTTAAAACATGCCTTCAGACCCAACCGCATTTTGTCATCAAAGAGGTCATCAGACAATGATTATCCACAGTGTGGGTACACGAGTTGACATTTGGGCTGCTTCATGTTGGACCGGATGCTGATTATGCTGATGACGACATTGTGGCCGTGACTGGGAGGACGATGAGGAAAGACTGCTAGATGCAGTGATGCTATTAACCACATAAGGACAGAAATTGTTTGGGCGACAATGTTCGATACTTAGATTCACAGGGCCCTGACCCAGCGATGACAGGCCCTGACGGTCCCTGCCAACAGACGATCCTCTGCATGCGTGTTGTCCGCCAACACAGGAATGGAGCAGCCTTCTCTCGTACCTCTACCTCCATGTGCTACCCCCCCTCTTTGCACGCATTACACCTGCATTTCGCTCCATGTCCAGAAATATAAAAAATTGAGAAGGTATGGAATAGATTTTGAAAGTCTCTTATTAAAAGACGGCTCAAATCACAGCTATTCTCAAAATCCCTCTAATCAAAACAAAATTGCAGGATTCAAATTTAACTTGCAAGGTGTCAATCAACAAATCTGGACTGGGCAAAATACCAAAAAAACGAACGTATCTGTTTATGTTATCGTGTATAATAAATGGTATTTTTTGCAACCTTTCAATCACGCTTAGGTGATATAGAATTGCTGATTTAAGATTTACGTAATGCCTGCTTCAATGAAACAGACTAGGTGCGCAAAAAGACAAAAAACACGTAAACTGTAATGTTTAAAATAATAAACTGTATTTTTTGCACCTTTCAATTTCACCTGTGTAATAAAGAATTGCGTTTAATATTTACGAAAATGCTGCGTCAATGAACAGTACTGGGATCGCAAAAGTCCAAAAAAACACTAAACTGTTTTGTTTTGTTATAATAAACGTTATATTTAGCACCTTTCAATTCACCTGTGGGTGATATTAGAATTGTGTTTTTATGATTTACGTAGATGCTGCAGCGTCAATGAACAGTTTAACTGGGTGCGCAAAAAGTCAAAAAACACGTAACTGTTATGTTTTTGATATAATAACTGTATTTTTTGAGCACCTTTCAATTCAACACAGTGGTGAATATAGAATTCTTATTTTAAAAGATTTACGTAGATGCTAGTGTGGGGACGCGTCAATGAACAGTAACTGGGTGCGCTAAAAGTCAAAAAAAAACACGTACTGTTATGTTTTCGTATAATACACGGTTAATTTTATGCACCTTTCAATTCACCTGTGGTAGAAGTATAGAATTGCTGTATTAAGATTTCGTAGATCTGCGTCAATGAACAGTACTCCAGTGTGCGCAAAGTCAACAAACACGTAACTGTTTTATGTTTAGATATAATAAAACTGTATTTTTTTTGCACCTTTCAATACACCAGTGGTGGAATAAGACTTGCTTATTTTAAAGATTTACGTAGTGCCTTGGCTCAATGACAGTACTGGGTGCGCAAAAGACCAAAAAAACACGTAAAACTGTTAAGTTTTGATAAAATAAACTGTATTTATTTGCACCTTTCAATTCACCTAGTTGGTAATATAGAATTGCGGTATTTAAGATTTACGTCATGCCCTCGCGTCAATGAACAGTAACTGGGTGCGCAAAAGTCAAAAAACACTAACTGTTAAGTTTATGATATTAATAACCTGTATTTTTTTTGGCACCTTTCCAATTCACCTGTGTGAATATAGGAATTGCAGTTTTTAAGATTTTACGTAGATGCTGCTCAATTGAACGGGATACTGGTGCCAAAAGTCAAAAAACCATCGGTAACTGTTATGTTTTGATATAAATAAACTAGTTATTTTTTTTGCACCTATTCAATTCACCTGTGGTTGACTATAGAATTGCTTTTTAAGATTTACGTAGATGCTTGCGTCAATGAACGTACTGGGTGCGCAAAAGTCAAAAAACCACTAACAGTTATGTTTTGATATAAATAAACTGTAATTATTTGCACCTTTCAATTCACCTGTGGATAATAATTAGAATTGCTGTTTTAAAGATTTAGCGTAGATGCTGCCGTCATTGAACAGTACTGGTGTGCGCAAAATGTCAAAAAACACGTAACGTTAGTTTTGAATAATAAACATATTTTTTGCACTTTTCCCATTCAACTGTGGTGAATATAGAAATTGCTGTTTTAAGATTTACGTAGATCTCGCGTCAATGAACAGTACTGGTTCGCAAAAGTCCAAAAAACACGTAACTGTTATGTTTTGATATAATAAACTGTATTTTTTTGCACCTTTCAATTCACTCTGAGGAGAAAAAGAATTGCTGATATTAAGATTTACCGTAGATGCAGCGTCAATGAAACATACTGGGTGGCCAAAGTCAAAACACGTAACTGTTATGTTTTTGATATAATAAATCTGTATTTTTTGCCACCTTTCGAATTCCACCTGGTGGTGAATATAGAATTGCTGGTTTAATTTACCGTAGATGCTGCGTCAATGAAACATACTGGGTGCGCAAAAGTCAAAAAACACGGTAACGTTATGTTTTGATAAAAAACTTATTTTTTGCACCTTTCAATTCACCTGTGGAGAATATAGAAATTGTCTGTTTTAAGATCTAGCGTAGATGCCGCTCAATGAACATACTGGGTGCGACAAAAGTCAAAAAAACACGTACCTGTTATGTTTTGATATTAAAAACGGTATTTTTTGCACCTTTCAATTCACCTGGGTGAATATAGAATTGCTTTTTTAATGATTTACGTAGATGGCTGCGTCAAGACATACTGTTGCGCAAAAGTCAAAAAACAACGTAACTGTTATGTTTTGATATAATAAACTGTATTTTTTGCCACCGTTCAATTCACCCTGTGGTGCATATAGAATTGCTGATTTTAAGATTTACGTAAAGCTAGCGTGCAATGACAGTACTGTGCGCAAAAGGTCAAAAAAACACGTAACTGTTTTATGTTTCCTATAATACACGGTATTTTTGCAACCTTTCAATTCACCTGTGGTGATTTTATGAGAATTGCTGTTTTAAAAGATTTATCGTAGATGAACTCGCTCAATGAACAGTACTGGGAGCGCAAAAGTCAAAAAACCACGTAACTGTTTTTGTTTATTTGATAAAAATAACCTGAAATTTTTGGCACCTTTTCAATTCACATGTGTGTGAATATTAGATTAGCTGTTTTAAGATTTACTAGATGGCTGCGTCAAATGAACAGTACTGGGTGCGCAAAAGTATCAAAAAACACGTAATCTGTGGATGACTTACTGTACGAACACGGTATTTTTGGCAACAAACAAACCTGAGCTGAGTGCTGACTACAAGATTGCTTGGATTGGTAATTTAAGTGCAAGGTTGAAAAATAAAACAGTCACAGTGTATGGGTTAAAATTAGAACACCTATCTGAAATGATACTGATAATAAGAAGTGGAGTTTTGCAGCTAACAAAAGACCTGCGTTACTAGAAATGATGTTAATCAATATAATTCATTCAGACTGCCAAAATCCAGAAATACTTCAATAGGCAAACTTTAATAAAAAAGATATTCCACTACAATATGCCTACCACTAAGTCTTGGTGAAACTTTAAATCCAATGTTCTATATAGATAGACTTGTCTGTGTTTTCGCCCGCGGTGGCCTCCCCCCCCCCGCACCCCTCCCGCCGTGAATTTACAGCGGTAGATGCTGCTTTAAAAAATTCTCAAGCTAACTACATAAAAATGTTAAAAACTCTAATCTAACTAAATTTGGAAGATCACATAAAGTCTAATATCATAGGTTTCACTGTGCAGAATAGACTAATTTTCGCTGCGCTTGGGCCACAGGCAGAGCGCACGTCCCTTTTCCCTATGAGACCGCTGAGAGACACTGAGGCTGAAACAAGAAACGCCTGTTCTATGTAAAAAGAGGTCATTGATTTTTTTCCAGCCAATCTCAACCATACTCATACCAGTCCATGACGCGCACACACATCTTCACCCTGCTCTAATTCCTATAATAGATTTGCTGCCCGCCAAAATTACAGGAAGCGCCGAAAAAAAGGCCGATCTTAATAGATGATTCTGCAGATTTTAACCTTAATTATCGAATGATCTAGGAAATTTCATATCACCATAAAAACCTTGCCGATTTCAACTTTGTCCGATAAAAATCGCTCACATCACTACAAATTACCATAGCGGCCTTGTGCTCTGATAGCATTTTCCTCTCAACCTGTTTTATACATATCTCTTGATGTCTCTTGATAAAGGCGTCCGCCCGAAACGTCGACATTTTTCTGACATCAATTTAACTAAAGTCCAAAATTATATATGTAACAGCCATGTTGAGTATTTCATATATTTCTTTTTTTCTGTAAAATTGAGCATGTTCCTGCACCTCTGGTAAATAAACATTTTTCAAATGCAAGAAATCCCATTGGAGTGCGTGAGTTTACTATTTTATCATAGAGTTTTGGGCCGATGGAGAAGAAAAAGGAAACAACCCCATTTAGAGAATGACGTTTCCTGTGAGTCCCTGATGTCAGGGTGAAATTTTAACTTCTGTGTGACTCAGGTGCGCTATTTCATCGTGATGTATTTGATTTTGGTGGTGTTGTAGTGTTATTTTGTGCCTGTATAGTGTCAGTGTGGGCATGTCCCTGATTGAAAAGAGCACACCTTACTCTGAGATGAGGGGTTTCTTCTCAGCAACCACTTTTTCTTTCTGCTTGTGATTAGGGCATTCACACGTCGCAGTTTTTAGATGGCTTTTTTTGTGCAGAATGTGCAGCATTAAACTGCTCAGCCTTTCTGCACCGATACGCACTCAAAAACACATAAAATGCACCAAAAATGCTCTGTGTGAAAAGCAACCTAAATATTGTAGTTTATTTTAGAAAGTGGCGAGGGCAAGAAACAAGGGAATTTTTTTAAGCGGCTATAATATTGTTGGGCTGGCTGTGACGGCATTGTGCCATGAAACTGATTTTTATTCCCGGTTCGGCCCTGCCCACCATACAGTGGCAGCCACACAGCACAGCACTTTAACAGTGCCAGCCAAACAGTGTCCACCATAGCAGTGCCAGCCATACAATGCATACCATAACAGTGCCATCAGTTGAATGCAGCTGTCAAATGACGAAAATTATTTTGCTCATAGTATGAGAACAAAGTGTAATTTGTTTTTCCTGATGGCGTGGGGCATACAGAGTGGACACTGGGGGCCTCACGCTCTTAACTGACAAGTGATGCCTTTGGCTTAACACAGATTTGGCATTTTTATGTATTTTATCATTTGTCCATCTCTCTAATATCCTGTTCCAAGACAAGAAGTATTTTGAAGCAATGTTTATACACCAGAAACACTATTCAGATCATTCTGTCTTCAAAAAGAGAATCTTCACCTTGGATGAATAAAGAAAAAACACCTGCAACAAAGAGCAAAAACTACTGCCCAAGCAACGGAGACACCATAGAAGACCCACATCCATCTCCCATGCTGACTCAGATGCAGCATACCCAAACAGTGAGCTTGCAGACTTCCTGACAGACTCGATTAACACTGTGGTCCTCAATGTGACAGAGCCACATGAGATTCCCCAGCACTAAAAAATAGAGGGAAAAAAAAAACCTCACAAATCAAACGGGATTGAAACGGAGGCCACAGACCAAGCATGGAATTTATACTTTAAAATCCAAACAAAAAAGTCTCCAGCAACCTAAAACAATCCATAATTTTATGAAAATATAGTTTAAAAGCCAAAAAGGAAAACTACAGAAGCGCTTAACGCATTTCAGACTACAATAATGAAGGACTAAATGAAGCAGCCTGCAGATCGCCCCACAGAACCCAGGTCCCCAAATCAGCAGACCAGTAAAAAAAAAAGATATCACGATATAGTAGCTATTAGGGTTAGTATAATCATGGAGACAAAAACCAAAAGAAAATTAAACCTTTTATTTACAGTACCTTGACCAAAAAACAACCACCACATATATATGCACACCAAAAAAAAAAAAAAAAATAAATAATAGGAAACAAAGGTAAGATATCTGTTTTTTTTTGTAGCCAACTTAGTCCCATGAAAGGCAATGAACAGATGTCCCTCATTTTCTTTCCTATAAGAATGCTTGATGAATAATATCAAGATAATCATAAGATGCATACATTTATTAGAAAGGGTGACAGCATCTCAAACAATTAATCTCCACATAAATGCTGGAATGGAAGAGAAAAAAAGAGAGACAAGCTGTATACTAAGTTTATAAACTGACCATATTACATCCTTAATAAATAAAAACAGTGAAAGCAATGGCCCCCACTTTCAAACTTGTGGACCTGTCCCTCCCAAACCACATTGCACCCTACAGAGCAAATAAAAAAGCCACATAATACTTCAAAGACATTTCTCCTACACCAGTAGGCTCACCAGAGAAATAAAATAATGTATTACTGGCTTAATCAAAGAAATATATATGGTGCTCAAAATCAGGGCCACCATTAGAAATTTCAGGGCCCCATAAAGCTGAAGCTTCTGGCTCTCCCGTCAAACCCACCCCACCAACCCCATCGGCCCGCCCCCATTAACCACACCCCACAGTTTGGGCCAGGGGGGCACTGGGGTCTTGAGAGGGGCCCCACATAGCTGGTTCCTGGGAGGGAGGTTCTGGGGCATTGAGAGGGGCCCCATATAGCTGGGGCCTGGGAGGGGGGTGCTGGGGCCTTAAGAGGTGCCCCACATAGCTGGGAGGGGGGTTCTGGGTCTTAAAAGAGGCCCCACATAGCTGGGTCAGAGAGCGGGCTTCAGGGTGACCGCTGGGGCTATCAGCATGTGAGGAGGGGGGCCACGCTCCGATCACAGGACTCTTTACATGATTACAGCTGCAGCAGCTGCGTCTCTGATTTTCTTCCAGTTCTCCTGCATCCCCTGTGATCAGAGTCGGCCCCTCCTCTCTCTGCCTGCAAGGAGTCCACTGAAAGCCCCACCCAAAGGGCAGATAGGAGATAGGGCCAACATCGAATCACAGAGATGCAGGAGAACTGGAAGTAAGTCAGAGACACAGCTGCTGCAACTGTATTCATTTAAAGAGTCCTGTGATCGGAGCGTGGCCCCCTCCTATTCACACGCTGAGTCGCATGGGCCCCTGCGGACGGTCAGCAGTGCGGCGGGGCCCGTGTACAAGCTGACAAGTTTCGAAACAAGTGTGATGTCAATTCTTGAAGCGTTTTTTGACACAGTTTTCGGCACAGTTTTTGTCCTGGCTATTAATTTTTATGGGTGAAAACAGTGTTGAAAACCTCGTCCAAAAGCTTGCCAAAAACCTCGTCCAAAAACACGTCAAAAACATGCCGAGAAACGCCTCTAAAACTTTTTCTGAAGAAGTGTGTTTCAGGTGAGGTTTTGATGCTGTTTTGGGTGCTGAAAAAAAGCGTCCAAATAAGCCATGTGAACATACCCTAAAGTATGTATTTGATGCCTTTTTGGACGAGGTTTTCAACACTGTTTTCACCCATACAAATTAATAGTCATGTCAAAAACCGCACGGAAAACCGTTCCTAAAAACGCTTCAGGAATTGACATGACACTTCTTTTTTTGCCCAAAACAGCTTCCAAAGAAGCACATAAAAACCTTGTCATGTGTGAAGCTAAAGGCTGTTTTACATAGAATCATGAAAAATAACTGGGCATTTTGGATGCTGTTTTGGGAATGGAAATGCTCTGAAAACCGCTCCAAAAACAGCGTTACAATCAGCCGTGTGAACATACCCTTAGGGTTGCTTTCCCACAGTGTGTTTTTGGCGCACTTTTAATATATTTTTTGGATGCCTTTTTTGTGCAGAAATGTACAGCATTAATTGCTGTACATTTCTGCACAAAAAATGCATCCATAAATGCACAAAACACAGCTGCTATGGAAAGCACCCTTACCACGCATTGTTATCTGCTCTAGCTAATCTGATTGAACATAAATAGCTTAATTTATAGTTAATTCCCAGAGAACACAAATCAATTATAACAACTATCATCTCGAGCCCTGTCTTGCATGCTATACTGGGTGATATGGTCCAATTAATCTGCTAGTAGCGGCAAAATAGTGTCAGAACAGCTTGCTCCCAAACTACTACTTATTTTCCAGCCAACGATAAGAGTTTCTTGCTTGCCATTTATTTTCATAGCTAATCACCCATTAATCCTACTAACTAGTTATGTCGCTGAAACCTACAGCTATTGATGAGTTAAAGAGCCTGGACCCGCTGGAAAAGCCATTGCGTCATCTCCATGCCACACACTACTTACCGCTCTTACAATCGAATATCACAAATGCACAAATAATTCTGGCACGTCTGTGACTCTCATACAGCCTTATTTATTTTGTTAGAATTTGCTTTTGAAAATGGTTTCCATAGAAACTAAATAATAAAAAAGCTTTCAATTCAGTTTCACTTGCAACATAAACCTACAATACTTATTGTGTTTCATCATTAAAGTGGGAGCATTTAGCGTATCCTTGCAGAACTATCTCATGAAAAAAATAAATAAAATAAAAATACATTATATTTAAATCTATTTTGTTAAGCAAATAAAATGATTTTTTACTGAACAAGCGGATGACTTTTTAAATACATGTATTATCCCAGTAGCCACAACTTGAGAGGCAGCAAAGACCAAGCTAAAGATCGAGTAGGAGCAAACTATACTAATGAGCTATAGAATTGGTAGAGAACCAGACGTCAAACATTGTTATAAATACGTTACTGATTCCTCTGAATTTTTTATAAAAAAGATACAAAATAGAAATGCTTATGAGCAATTAGATGTTTTTGCCACCATTTCAAGTGCAATCCTCCACACTGAAACTTAATTTTTGCAGTGTTTTCGATGTTTGGTTGTTAGCTACAGCAGCACATCAAACACTAATTTTGCTTAATTTTAAATATGCACTCTCATTGAACCATTGAGTAGCAAGTGGAGAAAATATTGAATTATGCAAGGTGTATTGGTAGGCACAGGTTCTTTCATCTGACTGTGTAGGTTAGAGGTGTCTCGAGTAATGGCTGATGTTTTCTTTAATCCATTAACATTTGCCTTGCTGGCTGTGTTTCAATTTGATGTAACGAATTGTTAAAATATCTGTGTAGTCTGAGAACAGATCATCTATGTGTGAGTCCATGGAAAGGCGTACAGGAAAACATTTTATAAGCTGACATTGCATTACAGTGTAATGGAAAATGAATCTTAGGATATCAGCAATTCTGCAAAGCCCAGAGTCTATGGATCGCAGAGTTGCATTGCCTGCATACTAAGCACCAGAACTAAACAAGATAGTAATCTCCTGACAATTATGTGAAAACACTATTCGTTTAGTAGTGGCTCACTGTATCATAGATAAGCAAAGTCTCTTGGCACACGCGTGGACAGCATATTTTAGAAAATGATTTTATGGCACTTATATTTTAATGTTGTTTTTATAAATGCTATAACTGTGAACACTAGGACTATGGAAAACAGTCAAGGTGGTGATACACACGAGTCAGAAGTAAGAAACAGTGGTTTAACAAACAACTATATGATGAATGATCATTTTGCGATGCATATGAAGTTTTCGTACATATGGGCCATTGCAGTTGTTCAAACTTATCATGTATGTTCAGTGGTTTTGTTCAATAGATAAACAATCTTTCAGAAGGAATATTCTTTACCATTAATGTAATAGTCAACTAGCCCATACATAGTTAAAGGAGTGTTTCCACCATAGACTTTAATGGCATGTCAACAGGATATGCCATCAAAGTCTAATAGGTGCGGATCCTGCCTCTGGCACCTTTTGCACCTATCAGACATTGATAGCATGTCCTTTGATATGTTATTAAAGGGGTTGTCTCACTACAGGGATTGCTTTTTATGTTTAAGATCTTGCAAAAATTAGTCACTTTGTAATATGTGTCCATTAACAGTATCCTACCTATTCCTAGATAATCCCCTCTTAAATGGCCTGCATCAGCTCTCAGTCGCTATAAGCTTACAGACCTGTCCCTATCTCCTCTGATAGGCTGCCACCCTATAGCTACAACCTGGTGTCCTCAACAGCTAGTCACTGCAGACATAATAGACCAGTAACCCCTCCTGAATTAAAAAATGAAACAGAGAAAAACAGACTGAGTTAAGAGAATCGATGTATTGATACAACCCTTTAAATTCTATGGTGGAACACTGTTTTTATAATATGCTGTTTTCCAAAAGCCTGGCTCTTCATCAAGCACTCCAAGCTCCCCTTACCTGTATTAAGTTGTGATGAATCTTACAGCGACTACTGACATATCGCACAGCGTACTCCTAGATGATCCTGTTACAGGGACATAAAAGGCCTTCACAAAAGGGCAGAACATCACTGCACACAGAAAACACACAGAGCTCTAAAGAGTTAAAGGAGTTGTCTCACTACAGGCTTTCAGCCTACCTCAGTGTGTCTGGCATGATAGATTTTTGAATTCAGGGGCGTGCTTCTTGTCTGCCTCTTATCCTCCCCCTTCCCTCCTCCACTCAGCACACAGACAGCTCTCCTCCTCTGACTGCAGTAATTTCTATACAGCACAAGTGTGTGCAGGAGGGGCTCTGTGCTCTGACTCACCCCGCTCACCACTCAAACCTGTATTTGAGAAGCTGATTAGTCCACCAGTACTGACACCCATTGAGATAAAAATCAAACATCGTCGGTGGCTATAGTGAATTGAGGAGCTGATGCGCTCCTACTAACCAGAGATAACTAAAAATCAGTAGGACATTTGTAATGAACATATATTGCAAGCTGCTTTTTTTAAAGATCTTTTAATTAAAACCCAATCATTGTAGCGAGACAACCACTTTAAACTTTGTCAGTAAGAAACATAAACAAGCTTCTGTGCGGCTGACAAGAAACAGCAGGGAGTGATGTCATTATCTTGGCCAGGGCTGCTAGAACACACAGAGGTCATCAGTAACTAGAAAAGCTTAATTAAACAAGCAGGCGATAAGAACTGCTCTAACTAATGGGAAACAAAAATGTATTTGGTAATAGTGTTTATTTACCTTTGCCTATAGCCAATCATGCAATAAAAAAACCCTTTAAGGAATGGCAATCAGATGAAAATTTTAAAGATGACAAGCTTCTGTGTAAAAGATGACAATCTGTCAACAATGTGATAAAATGATTGTTTGTGTTAAGATCGGTTGGGTTGAATCGCCATTTTCTCTACTTTATTGTAATGTCTATACATACCGTGATCTAAAACCTGCAGATTTTCAATAACATACAGAGATATCTTTGCAAACGACCACTTCTTTGAGAAAACTATTTACACTAAATTTACTTTGTAACATTATTAGTTCTGTATGTATCGGCCATCTCCTTTGAGAAGACAGGCCCTCTAGGAGAGAATTTTGCAACACAATTGTGGGCAAGTAACTAAAATAATTGATACTTTACTACTAATTTACCACTATGAAAACATGTCAGGAGGTAACTAGGTGGCAGTAAAGTCAAAGTTTCTACCTTCTTGAAGATCACTCAATTTCCCTAACTAATGCACAGTGATTTAACTGATGGTTAAAGGATTTTTCCACTTTGTATTTTACAAAAGAACAACCATAAAGCCTCAACTATCCTTAGCCTCAGCCTCATAATGAGCAAACTTTAGATTTGAGAGAAATGTCCCTTTCCAGATCTCACCTACATACTAGTGCATCTTAAAAAAAATAGAATAATTAATCTATGTATGTAATTCAAGTCAAATAGAGAACCCCATATATTGTTCAGACTCATTAGATTCAGAGCGATTGTCATGGTGCACTTTGCGGCCCTTGTCTTAGATTGTGGAAGTGCCCATGCCTCTGTCAGGTCCTCTGTTGTGCTCCCGGCTGCCAATGTGGACCGTGGGCATGGCTGGGTCTCTGCTCTGTTCCCTGTGCTTTCTGCTATAAACTCACCTGTCCGGGTTCCTGTCCCCCCTCCAGAAGCAGACGCAGCCCTCGGCAGATTTAACTCACCTATCCTCCCTCTTGCTCCATGGCATCCAGTGCATGCATGTATGCCAGCTCTCGTTATTTGTATCTGTGTTAATCCTGCACTATCCGAAGTTATCTGCTGTTGTTTGCCATTGCACCACTGCTGTTTCTTGACACTGTACCAGTCCGTTATCTATCTGGGACTTTGTTACCTGCTACCTGCCTATAGCTACACCTGCTGCATACCTCCCAAGTTTCCCTATTTTGGAGGGACAATCCCTATTTTTAACCCTTGTCCCTCTGTCCCTATTTTTCAATTGGAAAATAGATTTGCCTAAGTAAACTGACTATCTTGCTTTAAAAAGTATCTGATTGCTTCCTAGCTGTATATTACATAATAACGTACTTTATATTTCATCATTTGATGTAATGTGATCCCCAAAATGTTTATATTCCTATGATTTTTAAGATGCAATGTGTCCCTTTTTGGCTGTCTAAAAGTTGGGCTGTATGTGTGTGGGCGTGGTTCGAGGCCTGTCTGTGTGTGATGTCATGCGTGTGGGTGTGGTTAGAGGCGTGGTCTGATGTGTCCCTCTTTGCAATCTCTAAAAGTTGGGAGGTATGCTCCTGTGACCCGTCAACTCTGCCTGTACCTGGTGTCCTTGTCATGCACTTTGGTTGTCACCGCGAGTAGCTACATCAGGAGTAGCGACCTCGGGGTTCCCCACAGAAAAGTCTGCCCGTACGGCCTTGTGGCAGGCTCCGGTGAAGACTGGGTGCCTCTTAGACAAATGCTCCCTGGCGTGGTCTCCGCCTTACCATCTACACTCGTGGTGGCCCGGAGGATCCACAATATCCGGCGTTCTAGGGTGTCAGTTCCGACCACGAAGAACATGACAGCGATATATTTCAAGCATTATTTTTTTTAATGTGGATGATTATGGATTACAGCTAATGAAAACCCAAAATTCAGTAGATCAGAAAATTAGAATAATGTGAGAGAGGTCAATATTGTTGACTGGTATCACAAGATAAGGTTTCCTTATTCTTCAAATGGTTCCTCAGTCTGGTTCAGTATGGTTCCATAATCATGGAGAAGATTTCTGAAGACACAAAAAGGTCATTGCTAAAGAAGCTGGCTGTTCAAAGTGCTGGATCAAAGCATATTAATGGAAAGTTGTGTGGAATGAAAAAATGGGGTAGAAAACGGTAGACAAGTAACAGGAATGATGTTAACCTTAAAAGGATTCTCAGGAGAAAGACATTCAAGCATGTGGAAGAAATTCACAAGGAGAGGACTGCGGCTGGAGTCAGTGCTTTCACCTGACACAGACTCATCTGGAACATGGGCTCCAATTGTTGCATTCCAAGTGTCAAGCCACTCATGACCAATAGACAATACCAGAAGCGTCTTACCAGGGCTAAGGAGAAAAAGGACTTGACTGTTGCTCAGTGGTCCAAGGTGTTGTTTTCAGATGAAAGTAAAGTTTGCAATTCATTTGGAAAGTCCAGGAAACTGGCGTAAGAGTGGAGATGCCACAATCCAAGGTGCTTAAGGTCCAGTGTGAGGTCTCCCCAGTCAGTGATGGTTTTGGGAACCATGTCATCTGCTGGTGTTGGTCCACTGTGTTATATCAAGTCCAAGGTCAGCGCAGCCATCTACCAGCAAATTTTAGAGAACCTTATGCTTTGCTCTGCTGACAAGCTTTATGGAGATGCTGATTTCATTTTCCAGCAGGACCTGGCACCTGTCCACACTGACAAAACTACCAATACCTGGTTTAATAACAACAATATCACTGTGCTTCATTGGCCAGCAAACCCCATAGAGAATCTTGTCAAGAGAAAGATGAGATACACCAGAGCCAACAATGCAGCCAAACTGAGGGGTGTATCAACACAAACCGGGCTTTCATAACACCTCAGCAGTGCCTCCATGCCACGCCATATTGATGCAGTGATTCATACAAAAGGAGCCCCGACAAAGTATTGAGTGCATACACTGTACATGCCATTCAGTAGGCCGACATTTCTGTATTAGATCTCATTTTTTATTTGGTCTTATTCATTATTTAAGCTATACTGAAGTTGAAGTTTTCATTAGCTATAAGAAACACTCATCCACATTAAAAGAAACACACACTTGAAATGAATTGCTCTGTGTGTAATGAGTCTGGAAATATATGGGGCTCTCTATTTGGCTTGAATTACAGACAACATTTTTAATGACATTTTTATCTATTTAGTACTCTCTTTTCCAACAAAACCTTGTAACTCATCTATTAGCCTCTGCCAATTGCTAAATCACCTTCACTGCCTTCAGATTTGTAGATTGGAAGAACTTCAAACTTGGACATTTCTTATTCCTTTTAATTTTAAAATCCTGGCTGCAATGGAACAGGCTAAACTACTCTCTAATCTAACCCCATCTTCTAAGCAATTGCACCTTGAAATCACTATTATTTTTGTATGTACAGTATTGGATAAATAAAGTCTCCTTGTTTCCTATAACACATACAGTTTTACTATAACACGTTCATTATGTCTCTTGGTTTTGTGGAGCCACCATACCAAACTCTACCTATTCTCCAGCAAGTTATTTTTTACTTTTAGGCTAGGGCTACACAGTATAGGACAAAAAAACGCTGGAAAGCCGACGGCTTGTAGTCGTATGCGCAACTCCGGTTTTTGTCAAGTTTTGTGCAAAAACCGTGGTCAGTTTTAGCCTTTTTTCCGTTGGCATATACATCTGAATGTACGGGAAACCGACGGAAAGACGCCAGGCGCTGGCGGTTTTTACAACATGTTCCTAAAACCGCCGGCGCCAGAAAACGATCTGAAAAAAAAACAACCTGTGTAGACTACAGGTCGATTTTTGTATTAAAGTTCATGGGCTTGCAAAATGGTTGGATTTTCAGCGGTTTCAAAATACTAAAACCGCTAAAAATCCAGCCGTTTTTGTGTGCTGTGTAGACATAACCTTAGAAGTTCAGTTTTACCCACTTGTATGGGTTCATCTCTTACAATATTGAGATTACTGTTAACTGTTGTATGTAGTTAATCTAATTTGTGCTTCTAACTGTAAACACATTGATGTACTCTAAATTACCCTAATATATGTTGTGTGCTTACCTGTGCACCAAGTTTTAATTGTAATACTATAGATCTGTTTTTTATGCTATAGAGATTCTATGCCATGTTAATTACTTAATTATTCACTACCACTTCTTATCTGTGTATAAAGATTAAAAAATAAAATATAAAAATAAAATTTAGTTAAACTAAATTTTCACCTTGATGTTCCTTTATTGTGGTAAGGGGATTTATAACATATTGTTCCTTTTTCTTTTTTGTAATGCAATATGAGTAGGATATTTGAGGCAGCAAGTGCACAGTCAATTCTGGCACTTAATATGTTGGAAAACAGAAATATGGACAAGTGTAAGCATCTTAGGGACTTTGACATGTGCCTAATTGTGATGGCTAGACAATAGGATCAGAACACCTCCAAGATGGCAGGTCTTATGGAGTGTTTCATTATGCTGTGGTTAGTGGGCCAAAGTATGACTACTGGTGAACCAGTGACAAGTGAGGGGCACTCAAGGCTTATTGATGCATGAGAAGAGAAAAGGCTAGCCCTTCGAGTTTGATGTCACAGAAGAGAGACTTAAGCACTAAGTAATGATAAATATGGTGTCAGGAGGTGTCAGAATGCACATTGCATCACAGCTTGCTATTTGTATGACCAACAACCTAAAGTGCACACATAAACATCGGGAGAAGATGACATAGTCTAATAAATTGTGGCATCTTTAACATCATCTGTAAAGCTGGGTGTATGCATTGCTTACAAAGGGAACAGATGACACCTGGATATATTATGGAAAGCAGATAAACTGGCAGGAACAATGTAATGCTTTGGGCAATGGTCTACTGGGACACCATAAGTTCTTGTATAGAAGTGTATATTTCTTTCATATCTTCACCTACCTAAAAGTTGTTACATCATTATGCCAGTCAAGTGCATGACACAAGGACACTTTTTGATACAATGATAGTCTATGGGCACTTAAAACATTAATCACAGAGATGATGTGAATAAAGCAAGAAATCATATAACCGGCAACCATATTACAGTAGGCACAAGTCTAGGTCTAGTAAGAACAAGCTGTTCTCACTACACTTAGACATCCTTTGGTTACATGATGAGCTTCTTAACTACCAGGTAAGAGCCAAGGTATAAGACCTTCACATCTCATTTTTATTGTACAGTATTTATTTAGCATCATGTAGAAACAATCAGGAAAGTTGAAGGAGTAAAGAATTTCTTTTGCCTTCTTAATGGAACATTTGGCTTTCACCGATTGTTTATGTCCTTTATTTACAGCACCTCAGAATAATGGTCCCGTTAAAAACAGGTGTGACGATGTGAGGCTTAAAAGGTGTTAAATAAAGTTTATCAATATTATTTCATGTGTGTTTTGGTTATATGGCTATTATTTATGTTTATTATTATGAACACAATATAGCTGTATTGTACAGTAATTGTTATGTTATACTCTATTTTTATAGTATCTTTATAAAATGTTTTTTGATAAACTTTTTGATAAACTTTGAAAAAATTAGCTTGTAATAATACCATGGCTAATGGGCTGAATGGATAATGGTCTCATAATGGATTTGGATTCTAGCGTGGATTCGGAGTCCAATCTTCTCTTGTTGTTTCCAATGTAAAATCAATGTTGTTGTGCACATGACGCTTTTTTCTGCGTGGATTTATTTTCAGTGCTAAAAAAGAATTGACATGTTAATTCATGAGCTGAATCCTCACCTCACATATAGGAGGCTGAAAATCAGTATAAAATCCACACTCAAAATCCTCACTTGCTGGCATGGATTTTAGGCGTGGATTCCATGATGATTCAAAGCTGAAATTTTAAGCACTGCAAATTAGCCATGGGAACATGCCCTTAGAGTGACTAGGATTCTGAAGAGAGGTCATTGATCCAGGGATTTATTGTGATTGCCAGATTGGAGTTGGGAAGGAATTTTACCCCTAAAATGAGGACAATTGGCTTCTACCTCATGGGGGTTTTGCCTTCATTTGGATCAACACTATGGAACAATAAACTGCACTGGATGGATGCTTGTCTTTTTTCAGCCATACAACTATGTACCTATGTAAAAGATAAACAGTGAAAACAATCTGATAGTATCTGACTCACAATTTCTTCCCATTCTGAGAGCATAATTAGAGAATGTGAGATTTTTTTTAAGCTGTGCATACTGTGATTCCAAGGCAAATATCCATTTCACTGCATTCATAGCATGCTTGGACAGCATTGGGTTGATACTGTAGCTATGTGAAAATTCATAGAGAAAAAAATGGTAATATCAAGCAATTATAATAGAGTAAGCAAACACAGGTAGTAGTAGTAATAATTGCCGATGGTGACATGCCATCATCTCTGAAGAGCAGAATGCAATTTAAATAAGGAAATTAAACTTAGACCATAGGTAGCTTTATACCTATACCTTACTAAGCCTTAAAAGGCTCTCATGAATAGACCAAACACATTAAAATATCATTTCTGATATTCAAATAGATGTAAGTAATTTTATTCTTCAATGTGTCATTTAAGCTCCTGGTGTGTTTTAAAGCCTTGACAAAGCTGAATATAGTAATCCAAACCTATCTTGATTTCAGGAATGATGTCTTTAATTTGTTTGAAATAGATATGAGATTTTTTTTTTCTTTTTAAAGCTTTCCATAAAGAAGCAGACAGTAAATCCATGACCTTGTGACATCCTGTCAAGTTGTTTAATATTTTATTTGTCTATGACTTAGGTCAATCACCAGGACAGGCTGTGCAGTTGAGCAAACATTAGAATTCCACAGTGCTGGGAATGAGCTTTTGGTTTCTCTATCTAGGTTGCCATTTCTTTTCTCCTTTGCAGTCACAACACACTCCTGAGAAAGATAGAGAGAGAGAAGATAGAGAGGAGTCTAGTGAGTCCCCCTGTGAGGAGAAGAGGAGTAGAACAAGGGGAGTGGGTGACCAACTGAATTACAAGCCCAGAGCTAACAACAACTTATCTGATTTGTCAGATGATCAGTTTGGCTCTGCTGTCCAAATGATTCTGGACCTAACATTATAGAAATAAAGGGTTTCTTATATGTTTCCAGTGCTGCAGTTCTGTCAGGCACTGGTTATTGTTACCAGCTTCTGCTCGCCTTCTACGTGCAGGAGCGTATTTACAGACTATAGACCCACTAGGAGAAGAGGAAGTCAGAATTTATGGCAACATCTTTCTTCGTGAGTACTGCTGTAATTGATTTAGTAATACTAGAATTTTCATAAAGGGTTTCTTCCAGCTACTTTAAAATTTTTTGCAAAATCGAGCTTCAGATGGAGGATTACATTAATGGGGTATTTTCATTTTCTAATATTTTGCCAAATTGTGAGGATTTTTCTTAATGTTCTTGTTTTCATTATGGGGGTTTAACTCCCAGAACTCCCACCAATCTCTAAAATTAGGTCTCTTCAGCTCCCAATTACCTTGTATTTAAGGTAAACACAACAGGTAGACATGAGGACTACTCCGGCGGCAGTGTGAGAAAGCTGACCCTTTAGGAAGTTGCTGGACAGGCTTTTTAATCACTTTCAAATAGTAGACACTTATGTATTACACTGACAAGCAAAAGGGTAACAATGTTTTGAACTTTTGACTTTGAGGCTTCATATCTCACCATCTACTACAGCTTTGTATGTGAGACTACCATCCTTTTTTTAGGCAATCATCTCATACTTAAAGTTGACTGGTAATTATTTAGCATATGCTCAGTTATGCAGATTCTTTTCATGTATTGCATTGTTACTATTCTTCTCCTGGTGGTATTTCTTCTTGTATATTACAGATTACTACCTGTTCTCACTTTCCCTAATAGCTGAGTGTGTTATTAGGTTAATTCCCAAGCGAAAGTTCACTGGTTCAAATCGAGGAGCAGCCACGAAGAAGATTTCCGCAGAAAAGAGAAACAGCATCATCCAGCTCAGCGATAGCGGTCCCTCGGCCAAGAAAATTGCCAAACTGTATCATGTGAAGCCATGACACCTGGAAGAATATAAAATGAAGTCCATCCATCCATTCCAAAGCCAAGAAGTGGACGTCCAGGCAAAATATCAGCGTCAGCAAGTTGGCTCATCACAAGATCTATAATTTTTGGCACAAAAAACATGGCAGTGGAGGTGGCTGATATGCTTTGAAATAGTGAAATCACATGTAAGCACTGTGCGATGGTATTACATAAATTTGGAATGGTGGCCCAAAAAAAAGGTGAAAAAGTCTCAACTTTATAAGGAGTTTGCAAAAAAGTACAAAAAGTGAACAATAGTAGATTGGAAACGGATAATATGATGCTTTGATGGTTGCAAATGGATCTAGAAGAATCAAGGGAAAAGAGGGCTTATAGATCGAGAAATTGAAGGAACTGTCAAGTTCGGTGGAGGAAGCCTGAAGATATGGGGTTGTTACACAGTCAAAGACATTGGATACTTGACAAGGATTAATGGTGGTCTAAATCCTGAACTCTATGTGAGTATCCTACAAGATAAGTTACTTTGTACACTCAAGTATTATGGATATGAAAAGGATGACCTAGTGTTCAAGCAGAACAATGACCGAAAGCATACGTCGAGATTGTTACCCTTTTGCTTGTCAGTGTATATTTATGTCCTTGAGCTTATATAGTACTAGTATATTCAGAAGAATTGTATAGAGACATTTCCATCAGTCCTTGTCCACAGGGGGGCTCACAATTGAACTACCTATCTCAGATACACATACAGTATTCTTGTGTCAATTTCATAGGAAGTCAATCAGTGTTGGACTCTGGTGCTTGGAGTCCACCAGTGGAGTTAATTTTTTGGTCCCATTCAACAGCTACTGTAATGAACTGCACATGACTCTTGCAATCTGCCTTTCTCTTTCCATCTTTCTTTCTTTGCCTTTCTCCTGCCATACTCATGGGCTAGTGTATTAGAAGTATTACTCAGTGTATTAGAAGTGTGGGAGGAAACTAATCACTGACGGAAAAAAATGCAACTAAAAATAACTTTTAATAATATACATTAAAATAGATAGTGATTAATATATGCAATATGCCAACTCAGATATATAGTCATAGATATAACTAATGCCGCAATGATATGATTGAAACAAGAAGAAGAATCGGGTAAGTATATACTTTGTTTACCAGAAACTTTTTGATCCATTACCAAAAAGTCCATGATTCCACAAAAGCAAATCAAGGTCCAACTGGGAAATAAAGGACAGGAAGATAGCCCTATTAAACATCTAAATGGCGGGGTAATCGCCCTGAAAAGGGCGACCTCACCCTATGGAGGCTATCCCTAATATACCCTATTTAGGGTAATGATAAAAAAAAAAGTTTTTCCCAGTGGTAGAAAAAAAAGGGAGAGAACAGACTAGGCAAATATCTATAGATTAAAGAATCACAAAAAGTATCAAATAATTAAACAAACTGCCTATAGATTAAAAGTATACATAGCTAAACAAATACTATCAAGCATGATGGTTCCCGACGTGTTTCCCCGTATGAGTATAATGGTTCCTGAGGGGATGATTTGTCATAAGGCAGCACTAAACCAAACAATAGCAGGAAAAGTACTTAAACATTTATATTGGTGTAGGGACGCAAGCCTGCACTCACATAATTGTCACCGATGGTCAGAATCCATACTAAGAGCCCACAATACTAAGTGAATGACTTACTTATCAAGATCCTGTGATCCTCCCTTACTGCCGAGAACGTTGTCCCTAAAGTGCAACTGCGCATGCGCGCAGTCTCAAACTAGATGGTCGTGCGTGATCTCTTACAGGTAGTTACTGCGCAGGTGCAAGACTATGGACCCATAGCCAGCTGCAATGAACACCGAACGGGCAATAGAGACAATGCCGAAAGAAAGTAGATATTAAAACACCTCTATCAAAGAAAAGAATTAAAGATAGAGCCATCAAGTCAATAAAAAGTATATATGTATGCATATAAAGCACAATAGATGAGGGAACCATAGTGAGGACTATACGCCAACTATATCCTTAATAACCATGCCATCCATACATATATAGTGAAATATTGCGCATGCGCATATCTAAATACTAAAATAGCCCTTCCGGATATTATAATATGGGGTCATTCATATGGGCTACAAGAAACACTAAAAAAGGGGAAAGAAGGGGGAATCAAACAGGATATATAACTCAATAGTTTTTAGCCTGAGTATTACTTTATTCAAGATCAAATTTATATAATTGTTCAGGTGAATATTCAATGGGGACATCAAATAAAGCATGTGAAAGTGAGGCGAGGAAAGTGTGGGAGGAAATCATATTTCATACAAATGCATGACAACATGGTGAGAACAGCTAAACATCGAGCAGATGTTACTCTAGGCCTGCAGTGCTGTAAAATAGCAGTGTTTTCCATGCATGTTTTTTTTTTGCTTAATTTTAGTAAAATATTATTTTTTAAAGAAAACAGCAATTGATTTCTATGTCAAGCTAAAATATTAGTATATTAGGAATTAGTAAAAACACCACTGCATACATAAAAGAAGGTTTGTAACTTAATCTTATGCTTGGTCTTCAGCACATTTTCATAGATGATAATTATTGGTTGAACCTCACATACCTGACCTGGGACAAGTGAGTATGATGCTTTTAAATCTAATATGTCTGATTGCTAAAAACGTATCATAAATTAATCACCACAAACATTTTTCATACTACATTTAGCCCATAACAAATGACATTTCTGTTGATATAGAGTGTGGCATTTCTGATGTTTTGCACTCCTAAGCATATCTCAAGTGCCCTGAGCAGCAATTTCTGAATGTAAATATATTCAAAGGATATGACATTTCCCCCCTTCTTTTGTGGATCCCAATGATTTTTATTTAAAAAATGCTGCTTCAACACATTGTGTCTGAAAGACAGTTATAATACAGTTTTTCTCAGTAAGATACACAAGAAAAAAGATATGAAATGGATTGGTTTGGAAGCTGTGGAAAGGCATTGATGAATCACACTATTTGTGCAGTTTATAGGTTTCTCTTTCTGAAGCATGTGCAACATGATCAAAGCAATCTTTTAAACAGTGGACTGAACACTTTCATTGCTCATCACCTATGTATCTCCCAGAGCATGCACCAAGCAATTGCACAGTAGAATCCAATGAAATTCCTACAGCCCTCAGTTACATAAATAGATTTGTTCTCTGCAATATAGTACATTAGGCTTTGATTATTGAAAAGAGGCAAGAACGAAGAGTGAAGCAAAGGTCAATAATAAAATCTAAAGTGTACATGACATCTACAAATTGCTATCATTTAGGTATAATACTGTTCCCATGGCAGTAAAAATATTGCTCACAAATAAAACTGTCAGTCCCTTTGTTCTCATCCTCATCAGATACAAAGCAGCAGTTTTCGTATATGGACAATGCATTTGTCAGCAAAGGTAAGTAGATAATTGGTGAAAAGCAATTGCCAATATCTAAGTATATTTATGACATTAGTTACATATTAGTCAATATTGTAATAATGAAAACTATTTTCGAAGTTTAATGTTTGGTATTTAGTATTTTCCATGGTCTTTTGTTAAAGTAATCATCCTATTTATAGTGTCAATAACTACTTTAATAAAAGCAATAGCCTATTACATGCTATGAGGCGTAATTAAAACGAACATGAAGAATTATACAAACACCGCCTACTGGATACACATTAAGAAGATTAAAATTGTACCTTATATTTAAAGGAAAACTCCAATAAAATCTTACATGCTATCTCTTGTAGGTTACTAAGCCATAAAGTATCAGGCAGAATGTGTCTAGGACAATGTCACCAAGTGAACAGCAATGCAGGGAAGCAATGTCCTGTGAATTCTGCTGTTTTCACTAAAGATTTTCTAGGCTGCTTTCTGTAATTGGGCTAAGGCCATCAACAGCTAATTGTCTCTGCCTTTTCCTACAGTGGGATGGAATTTGCAGCAGATTTACTGTATGTCACAGCTAATAGGGTTATATTTGCTTAACAGAGTACCGGATAATCCTCCAGAGTAGTGTTGCTCCAACTTGTCCCTACTTGGTTCGACCAAACGTGTAAAAACAAATATGTGTGTTTAAGATGTCCTGAACCAATATTTTTACTCTGACCTCAAAAGTTGGGGGTTAGGCCCTGTTCACACGACGGATTTGGCCGTGGTTCTGGCTGCGGGTTCTGACGCGGTTTCCGTGGCCAAAACCACGTCCAAATCGCGCCCAGTTTATTAACATGGTTTCCTATGGGAAACCGCGTTAATATTGACACGCCGCGGGTTTGACGCAGCTTTGGGGCCACGGCCTTGCCACGCGTGTTTGAGAACTCTCCTGTCAATTCTTGACAGGGAGACCTCAGCGCGGCGGACGCGCGGTGTTGGCGCGGGTGTCCCCGCGGTTGGTGCGCGGCTGGCGGCGCGGTTTTCCCCCCTGCCTAATAATTTGCATGAGAGCAAACCTTAGCCGCAAGCCGCGCCCCAAACAACGGCCCACTTGCACCGTGACCACACCAAGCGCCCGCGCCGCAAATCCGCTTCGGGAGACGCGAGTTTGCGGCGAGGTTAGGACGAGGTTTGGCCACGGCCAAACCCGCCGTGTGAACGAGGCCTTAGAGTTAAGTTCTTTTTTTACTGGTGAGTAAGGATTAGTTTACTGCTCCATGGCACTTTTGGTCTGGTGGCTCTTTTGGTCTAATCCCTTCCACTCACAAAGTTTATCTAATGTGATATCAGACGAGAAGTGATGTTGAGGTGGAAGTTCATCAAACCATGAGTGATGCTGGAGCAGAAGTTTCAGAGTGGTAAGTTAACTATTGCACACCAGTTAAAGAGCCTAATCCTAACTCCAGCTTTGGGCCAGGGTTATGGTCAGTGTTTGGTGACTTATGCTAAAAATAGATTTGGAATGACCAGAAACAAATTGCTCCGATTAAGTTCAAATTCAGCTTTCACCTGAATCTAACGTGCAACGCTACTCCAGAAGGGCCAGCCATGGATAAGGTTGCATCAGAAAAATGGACATCGCCAGAGGGGAAGCAAGGCAACTGGTTACCTAAAAACTGGGAGCACACTGCAGCTAGACTCATGGCCACCAGTGAGATGAGTAGCAGTACCACATTACCCTTATGGCTTCCCCATAAGGGAGATGCATGGGACTTGATGGATAGTTTGAGAGGAATTTTTTGATAAACTGTGGAGCATAGACATTAAGATTCACATTCTATCCCTGGTACCATAGCCTTCCGAATGTATTTGATAATAAGAGTATTCCACATAAATTTTACACTCAAGAACTTTTTTTTCCTCAAAGCCCATTGAAGATTTCAAAATTGAGACAGAAGATGCTCTAATCTTAAAAGAACTTGTTCATAACCAAGGGTTGGAGAAAGGAAGTGTGAAAACGGTTAGAGATGTGAATGGAACGAGGTAACTTCAATTGCCTTAATCGAGCATTTAGAATGGTGCAATGAAGGATGAATCAAATTCAAAACAGAGGAAGCCAGAAAAGCAGACTTTTGCCACTTCTGCATTTTATGGGCTCAGGATATTGATATCTGCCATTGGGTCTTTCTGCTTTGCAAACTGAGAGACATAAAGAGAAATTGTAAGAAAAAAAATGTGACTTTTCAAAATGTTGCCTTTTTTCATACTATCAATGATAAAAATAGCAGGGGTTAGTGGGAAGGAGCATGACCTCCATTAGACAGCCATATCTGACAACATTTATGCAAAGGAATGGTTACACCAATATCCACATGCCGACTTACCTATTTATAATTGTTGTGTGGTGTTTCCCTATATTCTGGCCATGCAGCTACACCATCCTGCGGCTGCCCTCTCTTGGCTATAGGGAGGCGTGGCTGCTTCCTACTGTAATTTATCCCTCAGTGTTCAGCTAGGTTGGGCTTTCTTGGCCAATCCTCTTCCCCATGTGGTGTTATATGTCACATCCTCCCACCTACCGTTGCCTGAGCCTTGGTTGTCTTGCCTAGGTTCTTGTCATTTTGTCTTGTCTGTCTGTTCATGTTTACATTGTTTGTATTCTGCCCTGTATCTTGTTTGTTCTATTGTTCATTGGTTCATGTCCGCTTGTCTATACCCTGCTTTGTCTCTTGTTTGTACCTGTTTGTCTTTATTATTTCGTGCTTGAACCCTGGTGTCTGTATGGCTTCTGTGTGGCTTCTGCTTGCCCTCTGTATTGGCTCGTCCTTGCTTTATTTCTGTCTTGTCTTATACTTAGTTTTATTCCTTGTCTCTTCCTCGCTTAGTACATGTCTTAGTGTCTTGTCTAGTATCTGCCTCAGTGTCTTGTCTCGCCTGGTATCTGCCTCTGTGTCTTGTTTGCTCCTTATTCTTTGTAATATTTGCCTCTTCGTTATTGTACCTGGCATGTTCTCCAATATCTTTTCTGTGTGTCCTGACTCATGTCTGTCTGTTCTTGTCTCTGTCCATCTGGTGCCTTGTTTTGGCGATTCTGACCCTGTGGTCAGCTGCTACTCCGGTCTCTGCTTTAAAACGAATTTGATAGTTATGGGGGTTAAGTAAAACCGACAAAGTAGAAAGTCGACACTATATTCAAAATAATATATGTGTTGGAAAAAACAAGAACAAAAGCCAAACCAGCGCTTTTAAAAAAATAAAATAAAATAAATAATGTTATTGATACTTAGGCTATGTTCACATGGCAATGACTGGGAAGTATTTCAGCTCATAATTCACGACGTACACCGCTCAAATACGGGCGAAATACATCCCAGTCATTCCGGTAATACACAGTTCTCATAGAGAACTACGTCTCCTCTCCCCGCTTGCACAATACGCCACGGGGGGAGATAAGTGACATGTCTATTATTCACAGCGTATACGCGCCGTGAATAATGAATGTCTATGGGGCCGACGGGCTGCTGCCCCACCCCGACCCCGAGCACACGATGTAATTGCGGGTGAAATACATCCCACAATTACGCCGTGAATAAGCCGTGTGAACCCTGCCTAAAATATATGAAAAAACATGAAATAGGCATATTTCACCAATGCTCCCATTGCTGGCCCATATAATAAAAAAAAATATAAATTAAATAACACTTAGTTGAATCTTTGGGAATATCTTATCCTTCTCAAATGCACAAGTATAAAGATACAATGATATAAATAAAATAAATAATGCATAGATATACAGTACATTGCATCAGAGTACTTAATCCAAAGAGTAGGAGCCAATGGGAGCTTTGAGACTCGGACCCAACATCGTTTCGCTTGTGCTTCTTCCAGGGGTATACTGGCAGTGTCCCTTTAATGTATAATGTTAAGACATGAGCAATTGTAAGGCACAAATATTAGATTGCCTTATGAATGGAGCTATTATTTGATCACTATTTGTTAGTACTTCTTAAACATTAAATGGTGCCATTTATTATGTATGTGCCCATCACTCCTACTTAGGTACTATACGGTATATTATTTTTGCAGTGTATTGTATTGCTACTTAGGCAAATATATGCAACTATAACTTAGCCAACTTAAACAACTGGTATTTAGGAAGCATCCTGTATGGGGCTTATAATTGTGCACTATTTGGTAAAGTTATTTGTACCCTGTAAGATTTAACCAGACGGAGGGAGGTAGCAGAGAGCTGGCCTGCATATAAATGTAGAGTCTGTTTTAATTGTAAAACACTGCTTAGGTTTTAGCTTTGCTGTCTCCTAATATACATGCAATGATCAGTCGGCTCAAATTTGTCATTCAGTTGTACTTTATTCCCAGGTAAGAGGTATTGCCTCCTAAAATTCTCATACAAGCTCCTACACTGTAGAAAGTAATATAACTTTCTGCATCTATGAATGTTCAAATACTTTTTTAGTATCAATAAGATGGCAAGAGACAGTTTTTTAGTGTTATATATAACCTCAAAAACTTGATTAACTACCTTATATATTATCTCCATAGCTCTGTCAAAGAAAATATGATACAGAAGGATATTGAAGCAGCAAAACTAGAACATATTCAGAGCTTTTTACAAGCTATAGATCTGAATCTCTTTTTCCTTATGTCTGTAATTCATCAGCAATACCAAGGGTTTATGAAGGTGACAAGTATTGTTCTTGAACTGGCATTTTACAGTCTAATATTCCAGTATGTGGCAGACATACTTGTATCATTCTGTTAAAATATGTGGGACACGGACAATATAGAACAACACAGGGATGATCCAGTTTAACATCTTGTTACATGTCATAGGTAGGCAGCTGTGAGGGATCTTACACAGGGCTATATTTACAGTATATGATGCCCTAGTCCCTGACAACATACCCCCAACATTCAATGACTTGTGTTAGTATAATTACACACATTTTTATGTGAAATAACAAAAATGTGTTCTGGCATTGGCAAACAGTATTGGAGGCATTCCTCAACCGACATGCAATATGTTTTTAAAACATTTTATTGTACATTGTTCACACTATCCTATCTTCTTAGACTGAGCATTCTATTTTAAAATATTATATAGATAGTATCGTATAATATAATTTAACCACACATTGGCCACATCCGAATGCATTTAAGTGCTCAGTAATATTGTCCATATATTGATCAACAGCAAACACCGCTTCAAAAATGTCACCTCTGAGGGTGTAGGGATGTCATTGTCTGCTAAAATCACTTGGCCGTCTTATGTGTAGGTCACTCTATTTCCTGTTGAACGCCATTTACACCTTTCTCTCTGTAGTGAACACACTGCTGCCTGTGTCTGCTGGTTTGCCAGCAGGCAGAAATACCATTGAATAGCAATTTAACACAGGAAAAGCTGCTAGGGGCAGCTACCTTAAGAAATTATACACAGCAATAGTTAGGAAGTTAGAGAGTTTTGTATAGATATTCCATAGAAAAAAATTCTGTTTATAATCTATTTGCCCGTTGCAAAGTATAGGCATTTAAAAACACTGTTGATTTGCTGTCTTTGGTACAGGGTGGTACAGAATTGGCAGGCAGAAGTGTAGTTGGGCGCAGGCAGAAAGGTCAGTGCAGGTGGCAGGCTACCTAGTAAATAGTAACATGCTGGAGAACAGGTACACGGTATAAGCACAAGGAACAACCACTCTCTCTCTAAATAGCACCAATGGACCAGGCAGAGTGCACAGGGAGTGGAAATAGGATATAGGGTCAGCTCCCGGTGATTACCCAATGACCGACGAGCTGGCCCTTTAAATTTCACAGAACTGGCATGCACACCCTAAGGAGCAGGTATGTATCTGCTGGCACAGAGCAGAAGGCTGCAGCAAAGCAGTAGCATGGAGAGGTGAGTACACGGGGGCTGGTAGGCCACTGGGTTGATGTGTTGAATGACCTTAAAAGACCCCTAAACGCGTGAACCTAGCTTGAGGCTGGAGATCTTCAGATGAACATATTTTGCAGATAACCAAATTCTGTCTCCTAGAGAGAAGATCAGAGAAGGCCTACGTCTTTTATCTGCTTGAGACTTGGTGTGAAAGGATGCCAGTTAAAAAGAATGTTGAATTTGTTTCCAAATTGTGGTAATGTCTTGGACTTGGGCATCATTTCAGTAACATCAGACGAGGCAGACAGAGGAAGAGGAGGACGAGGATCTTGACCATAGACAATAAAAAATGGAGAAGCCAAGGTGATTGTAAGAGAACTTGGCCAAAGGAAGAAGACTGTCATCATCTTGATGAGTTGAAACAAAATGGTGCAGGTAGTTTCAAAGTATGTGATTCACCCTTCACCTGTTTGAGGATGGTATGTGGAGGAAAAGTCCAAATTAACTTGAAGACATCAACAAAGGACACGCCAGAACTTATATCCAAATTGGACTCTTCGGTCCGAAAACATATGTAGAGGCAGTCCATGCAAGTGAAAAAATTGATGGAAAATTTGTAAGGCAAGTTATGGGACAGAACAAAAATCAAGGTAGAGACATGAAATGCAACAGTTTGGAGAATCAATCCATGACCACCCAGATGCAGTATTATTGGAACATGGTGGCAAATCAGTAATGAAGTCCATAGCGACATGGGTCCAGGGTTGCTCAGGAATAAATAATTGCTGAAGCAAGCCGGCAGGCTTGAGACGAGAGGTCTTGTTGTGAGCACAAGAATACCAAGAGAGAACCCGCTTTTTATTTTGGACGGATTAAGCACCGTAGTTTGAGAGATAAGCGCAAAAGATTTTCGATTCCCCGGTGACGGCAAGCATAGAACAATTTCCCCATTTCAAAATTTTTTTTTTTCTTAAGGGGGGGCGAACAAAATTTTTCCCCATAGGGAAAGTTGGAGGAAAATGGGAGTCGCAGTGATTTGAATTTAGGGAGGAATTTGCCGGGTGGGTCCAGGGTTTCTCAGAGGAATTGTGAAGAGGGCCTCAGCCTTGAGACGCTGAGGTCTGTTGTGCAAACACAAAATAACAAGAGAGAACAAGTTTTGGGGTAATTGTGACCCGGGATTAAGCCACCAGTAGTTTTGAGAGATAAGCAGCAAAGATTTTCAGATTCCAGGATGACCGGCAAGCATAGAACAATTTCCCCATTTCAAGATTTTTTTTTCTTAAGGGAGGACGAACAAAGTTTTTCCACATAGGTACAAGTTGGAGGTAAATGGGAGCTGCAGTGATTAGACATTGAGGTAGGACAATTTGCCGAGGTGCAGAGTCCAGACCAGCAGTGTCAGAGGAATGAAAGAGGGCATCAGCCTTGATATTCTTGTCTGCAGGTCTGAAGTGCTGCAAGAAGTCAAAACTAGACAAGAAGGGGGACCACCTAGTTTGATGAGGATTCAATTGCTGTACCATTTGGAGATACAGGAGATTATTGTGATCTGTATACATATTTACCAGATGTAGAGCCCCTTCTAGCAGATGGCACCATTCTTCTAAGCCCAATTTGATGACCAACAATTCTCGGTCCCCAATAGCATAATTTCTCTATGCAGGGGAAAAGGTCTTGGAGAAAAAGCCACAAGTGATGGTCTTACCCTAAGAAGTTTTCTGTATGAGAACAGCCCCAACTCCCACAGATGAGGCGTCCACTTCAATGAATAAGGATTTTTCAGGGTTTGGATGGGACAAGATAGGAGCAGAGGAGAACTCAGACTTCAGACGGGCAAAAGATTCTTCAGCTTCTGGCGGACAATGTTTGGAATTTGCGTTCTTTTTGGTAAGGGCCACTATGGGTACTATCATAGTGGAATAATGGGAGATGAATTGGCAGTAGTAGTTTGTGAACTCTGAGAAGCGTTGGATGGCATGCAGGCCAACTGGTCGTGGCCACTGTAGGATGGCAGACAATTTTGCAGGATCCATCTGAAGACCCTTGTCTGAAAAGATGTAGTGAAGGAAGGGTAGGCTAGATTGTTAAAAGAAGCTCTTTTTGAGTTTGTTGTAGAGATGATTGATACTTATATGTCTTAGGACCAAATGAACATGATTCTGGTGACATTCAAGATTAGACGAGAAGATCAAGATGTCATGAAGATAAACCATGACACAGACGTATAGGAGGTCTTTGAAGATCTTGTTAACAAAGTCTTGGAAGAGGGCAGGAGCATTGCACAGACCAAACGGCATCACAAGATACTAAAAATGTCCTTTACGAGTGTGATAAATCTAGAATATTTGATCCAAGCTGATCACTGGGTCATGTGTGGTCAAGGGCCTCCCTTGCATAGGAAATAAGCCCTCGCCAGAAGCTTTTGCTTCAATAGGACATTTATTGTTTATTTCACAAGTCCAACAGACTATTTGGGACCAAAGGTATCCACAATCAGAGTTGAGGAGATGATCAAAGAAACAAAGGCTTAAGCCAGAAAATCGGGAGCTGTGGTTCCATAGAGAATTATGGAATTACTACATGTTTTAACCGCATGCTGGTTCCACATTTGAGAACTCAGGAACAATACGCATACCCACCCACCCTTCTTTCCCGGACCAATGAATGGGGAGAAATGGAGAACTGCTAGTAGGAGTCTGGCAGCAAAGCGGTGTTTGGTTCCTGAACGTAGCTGGGGCTCAACCAGGGTTAAAAGTGCATGGTTATGCCATGCTAGCATATCAAAAGGAACCAGGAACTTACTTGCATCCATATGGCTGCACAACAGTAATTCCTAATACCAGGTAACTGACTTGTACCTTGCCTGCTGTATACTATTTGTAACCCCATGCCCTTATTTGTATATCTGACCATTATATATCTCCATATTCCCTGTGTATGTAATGTTTTGTCTAGTAGGCAATTAAATATCCAGATTGAATTTTGGGCTGCTCTATTATCTTGATCCACGAATCAATGCATCCATGCATGTTCTCGGTAGTATGTTATACGCTACTGGGGCTGGTTTCTTGCCTGATATAATCCTGTTAACGGACCAGGCTTACATCTAAAGGGGAACTTATGGCAGTCTACCAGGCTGGCAGAGTTTTGTTTCACTGATGCTAATAAAAAGGGGTCTCTCAGCCAGACAGGGTTGCGGGTGAGTGTTGTGCCATGCTGGTGGTCATGTAGGCTTTCCTCTCTCACTCCCTGTGCTTCCCTGTGCCCATGTGGGTATCTATGAAATGGTATCTAGCTGACTTTAAGTATCACTCGGGGGTACGGAACATCACATATCCGTCACATACTGGGTCACGCGTCAGGCTGTTCGTGACAATGGATATTGAAGAAACAGTTTGCCAAGTAAAATTTAGTGAGGCTCTTGGCTCCATGAAGACGGTGGAAGAAATTGAAGATCAGAGGCAACAGAAATTGGTTCTTGTTGGTTATCTTTTTAAAACCCCGGTAGCTGATGCAGGGGCGAAGTGAACTAGTCTTCTTATCCACAAAGAAGAATCCAGTTCTGGTTGGGGAGGAAGCCTTGTGGATGAAGCCCTTCTTTAAATTTTCTTCAATATATGCATGGTCTGGGTCTCGGGCACAGACAAAGGGCAAACTCTTCCCCCAGGAGTTGTGGTGTCAGGAAGATCAATAGGACAGTTAAAGGCTCAATGTGGTGGAAGAGTCTCTGCTTTTTTCTCACAGAAGACATCTGCAAATTTGTGTTATGAGGATGGGAGACCTGGAAGTGGCATGGCAAGTGTTAGTGGTGAAATGGATAGCCACATGCGGTGGGCCATCGGACAGTGACACTGGCAGTCTTGTCCCCAACGTGTGACCTTACTTGTTTGCCAATTGAGCATGGGAGCATACTGCATTGTTGCCAGGGTAGTCCCAGGAGGAGGCAACATGTAAAATCACCATTTTCTCTTTATGTAACACCCCTATGTGAAAAGTCTGAAACTGATTGGAGTCTTTTAGAAATTGTCAGTTGGTGGGCAAGCAATGGTTTGTCCAGATGGACTACAGGAAAATGATACATGGAAACCAAAGATGCATTGACAATTTTCCCAGCTGAACCAGAATCCAAAGTAGCCAGTAGCTAGAAATGAGGTACCAGATGAGGAAGAGAGCAGTACGGGCATGGTCAGACATGGAGAGGTTGTATTTACACCTAGGGATGCCTCTCCCACAAAGCCTGGTTGCGCAAGTTTCACTGACACAACGGACAGTCTGGAATGAAATACTTAGAACTGCCACAGTAGAAGTAGAGATTATGTCAGTGGCGGAGGCAACGTTCTTGCTCAGACAGGTGGGCTCTATCCACTTGCATAGGTTCCTATTGAGAGAACATTGGTGGAGGAAGTGGAGGCCTTTGGAACACCAGAGCAAGTCGAGCAAGTCTGCAAGGTCTGACGGTTACACCCTGTTGGTGAATTTCCAGTTGTCTCTTTGCAAAATGGATGTCTATTCCAGTAGCTAAATTAATAAGTTCATCCTTAGAGGAGGGAAGATCTCGAACGGCCAGCTTGTCCTTGATTCTTGGAGTGAGTCCTTGCCAGAATGTTGCTACAAGCGCCTCGTTATTCTACGAGAGTGTGCAGAATTGCACTGCAAATTGCCCATCCATGGAGTTGTGATGTAGACAGAGCAGAGAAACCGCAGCTGCTCGTCCAGGCTCTTGAAAGACGTTCCGAAAAGTCTCTAGAAACACTTGAAGATTGGTGGTCACCAGATTCCCTCAGTCCCAGAGAGGTGTGGCCCAGGCCAAGACTTTGAGTGGAGCTGGTTTACCATCTTCTCCATGTTGATGGTGCAGTGACTTAAGAATCCCCTGCAGGTCTTTGGGTTCCTGTCATAATGCGGTGGCAGGGGACGTATACCTGCGGGGGCCTGAGAGGCAGCAGAAGCACAACCACTCTCTCTCTCTAAATGGCACCAATGGACTGGACAAGTGTGTAGTGAGAGAAAACAGGAAAAAGAGTCAGCACCCGGTGATTACCGAATCACCGGTGTGCTGGCCCTTTAAATTTCAGAGAGCCGGCGCCCGCATATACCGGCACAAAGCAGAGGGCCACAGCATGGAGAAGTGAATACATGGCGGCTGGAGGAGGCAGAGCATGAGCGCCTTTGTAGCCCACAATATGCCATCAAATTTGTGATAGGTGTGAGTCCCACATTTGGGATCTGCATCTATCTTGGGAAGGGGCCCTTGAAATTCTCAATTCAAATGCAGCCAATCACACCACTAAGATGTACTTAGAACTACCACAGAATAAAATGTCAGACACAAGCGCAGCCAGCTCTCCATTCTGAGCTAAGATTTTTGATGTTCCCGAGTTATGTGTAGGTCCGAAAGGTGGAACCTCCACCTATCACATTTTGATGGCATATCCAATCAATATGCCATCAAAGTGCATGCTGAGAACTAGAGATGGGCGAATTTCTCAACATTTTGATTCGCAGAGTTCGTAGAATTTTCCGACAAATATTGTTTCGACCCGAAATTATTCGTGGCGAATTGTGTTAAAAAACAGCTATTTCCTGGCTGCAGAGAGCCTGTAGGGTGTTGTAGAAGGTTGTGCCATGCCCATATATGCATAGGGAGCGTGGTTTGGTCTTCATACAATGCTGTGTTTTAGTATGACACGCACATGGCAGCCGCCACTCTTAGAATCGCTTCACTCTTCAATTCCCTGGGTACTTACAGGGGCAAAACTGACCAAATAAGTGAAGCGGGAATGCAGCCTGACAAGGTGAAAGCTTGAAAGAACCGAGCTGAGGGCCAAGATCCTACAACAACATCAAATAGCACACTCCTTTTACACCGACATCAGATGATTCCACAGATTATGACAGAACCTGTTCTGTTAAACGCTGATACATGTAGAAAGAGTGGAGAGGGTGTCGGCAGTAATTTTGTGCTGACATCACTGATCACTTTGCCCTTCCTTTGATCCGTCTGTGTCCGCTTTCAATTGGTTAATAATCCATCAGTATTGCTACAGTCAAAAACAAACAGGAGTTGATCCAAAACAGAGATGACCAGTAAATGGGATATTTGCACTTCTTCTGTGTTCTGTATCCACTCCTGCTTTTGGCTAGCTAATCATCAGACAATCCTGATCCTTCTAATTTCTTCTGACAGATGAAAAGAAGGGGAAAACCAAACATAGTGGCAATGTCATAGAGTGGTGGAGGGTGGAAACAGCATTAGGAAACCACAGGGTGTTCCAGTGAGACAGCAGTCAGTTGGCAGCAGCATGAGTAGGCCACAGAGTGGTACAATGACAAATTCTGGATGTGGCAGCAACATCAGGAGCCCACAGAGTGTGGCACAATGACAAATTCTGGAGGTGGCAGCCACATCAGGAGCCCACAGAGTGGCAGAATGACCCAGTGTGGAGGTGATGGCAGCAGCAGCAGCATAAGGTCAGAGAGTGGCAAAATGACAAATTCTGAAGGTGGCAGCAACATGGTAGGCCACAGAGTGGCAGAATGACGCAGTGTGAAATATGACAGCAGCAACAGCAGCACGAGGTCAGAGAGTGGCACAATGACAAATTCTGGAGTTGGCAGCAACATGGTAGGCCACAGAGTGGCATAATGACAGAGTGTGGAGGTGGCGCAGCATCAGCAGCAGCATGAGGTCAGAGAGTGGCAGAATGACAGAGTGTGGAGGTGGGTGGCAATTCCAGTCCCTGGTATAGATGGTGGGAGGCAGATGGAGCAACTGTCAGCAGATGTGTGGCATCAGGCGGGTGGCAGCATCAGAATAGTGGCTGAGGCAGGTAGTTAGAATCCAGACTCATTTCTCAAAGTTTTGGGGAGGCGTCATGGTTGATCTAATCTGATGCATAAGGCATTGTGTCTGACGTTCCCACTGACTCTTGGCTGGGGTTGTCAGAAGTCATCTGGGAGGAAGTGGATGACCTAGTCAACCAATCAAGAACCTTTGGGTTGCTGTTTAACACACAGCCACTAGATGACACTGGCCTCACCAATTCACCCCTGCTGCCACGTCCCCTTACTGTGATGCATCCTGTGCCTGCTCCAGGAACGTTTGTGCCACTGCTACTTGCATGTGAAGAGCCTGCCACCTCTCTGTCTGACATACTGTTTGATCAAAAATGTACAGACTCTGTTTAATGAAGATGTCTGTATATGATAAATACACACCCTGTATTTAACTCCAAGTACTACACTAACAGGATAGAGGATTCCCAGAATCTGAAATTCCCTAATAATAGCACATGTGAAATTTAAATGATGGAGGACAAAAAAGACTCTGTATTTGACTGCCAATACAACACTAACAGGATTAAGTGGATTCCCAGAATCTGAAATTCCCTAATAATAGCACAGGTGAAATTTAAATGATGGAGGACAAAAAAACATTCTGTATTTGACTCCACGTGCAACACTAACAGGATTGAGTGGATTCCTTGAATCTGAAAATCCTTAATAATACAACAGGTGAAATTGAAATGTATATGGGGCAGAATTACACCCACCCTGGACACCCTGGGAGAAGACCCCACAAACTAAATAAAATGATAACGCTGGTGGCATTAAATTTGGGCAACTGAGCCCCAGTCTCTGATAAAAGCAGCTTCTTTGTGGATGACTTGTATAGAGCAAGGGATCCAGAACACTGGGTAAGCAAGTAACAGACTTCTAGTCGTCTTTTTCCTTCTCCCCAATCGCTGAGTAAAGCAATTTGCTTTATAATGATATCTGTGTAGCAGTAGCCGCAGCAGCAGAGATGCTGTTATGCCAAGACACAACGAGAGGAATGTGAGAAGCGCAGGTGCCATCCTTACTTATAGTGCTGTGACATCACAGAAGCCCACCAGTCTCTGATTGGCTTCATGTCTGTACATGTCATTGAGGGTCCTCCTTTCTTTCTCCCAGAGTTCTCTGCCCCATGTAACGCCATGTGCTTGCGGCCATTTTTAGCTTTTTAAAAAAAACACACTTCGTTCCCGCGAATCACCCTAATCTTCGGCTTCGTGCAGAACCGAAGTTTTCCTGAAATTCTAAACGAATTCCACATCGTTAGAATCAATTCGCCCATCTCTAGTGGGAACACCACTTTAAAAACTAATAAAATTTAATACCAAGAAATAAAAGAAAAAAATTAAAGAATTGTTGTTTTATAACCCCTGCCAACAAAAAAAAAATTCAAGATGTTATATGTACCCCAATATGCTGCCATTAAAACATACAGTTTGTCTGAAAAACAAAACATTTACAAGTTATGGCTCTTATAAAGGTTAAACAAAAATTTACTCTAATCTAAAAACCCCAAATGTCTCCTTTTAGGGTTAAAGTAATTTCTGCAGAAGGTAGAAAAAAAGAGGCCTGACTGGAACAAAAGTTGAAGACTTGTACTTTGTAACAACACATCAGTATATCACAGTAAATCAGTCACCGGTCAATAAAAATCAGTACATTACTTACTGCTATATAATTTATCCAGCTGAGCCTGGTTTACACCAAATTTTCAATATTGCTTAAGTGTATACAGAGTTTATTCTGACACTTTGTAGATCAATGAGAGAGCATAGATTTGCTTAGGAAAAATACTGTAATTTAATATCTCAAAGCAAGCTTATCAAATTAAGGCATTCCACAAGCTTTGCCTTGGTTATCAGTCTGTCTATCTATCTGCATAAGCATAGATCTGTATAGCAGAGTACTGCTGAATTTTATGTTGTACTGAAAATTTCCATCAGAGCTAAAAGCACAGCATAATTAACTCTTTGTAAAAGCTAAGGAATAGCAAGGTCAGCAGGGAAGGCATTAATAGTTAATGCAATAACCAGCACTATTGGCATGCTATCAGTACAAAGAATTTAATCAAGTAAAGATCTTCTAACTGTGACATATCTCTAAGGTGGCTCATTTCTGTTTCATATAGATGCATACCTTGGATACATTATTGATTCAATCATTCTTTTCTATTAAATCATTGTTGGGAGCAAGTTGATTCCACATTGAGGTTTCCTTTCACATTCCCTGGCTCAATGTGGCTGGTAGTTAATGTAACAGTCATTCATTAACAGACTGAGTGCTTATTTAAAATTGCCCTTTTTGTCTAGAACTCATTTGTTACGAAGCTGTTGTGGTGTTAGAAGTCCTGCCAAAGCCAGCTGTCTAATTATGATTGAGAAGATCACATATACTGTAAACAAAGGAAATGCATTGCTGTTATTAAGTAAATCGGTACACTTTGCATATTACAGAAACCATCATTGTAAGTCCTGGCTTTATGTTGTACAGTAACATTTTGTAGGTATTCAGTAGAATCAGCTAAATGAATAACTTACGAACATTGTCGTTTATTTTAAATCAACAAATTCATCACTATGACAGGCAAGTCACCTTTCTTCCAAAGAATACATTTCCAGCCCCTTTAGAATACACACACGTTTTTCTCCAACTCGTCTCTGTTACGTTGGATGTTTCATGTCTCCACTTCTTTATCTTGGGAACACATGAAAAGACTGGATTTTTCCTTTGTTTCAGGAACAGGTGCGTTGCACTAACACCCACACTAACACCCACTGGCAGTAGCATAGTTATACCACCACAAAGGTTTCATCTCCAGCAGTGCAATTGATCTTAGAGGCCAGGCAAACTCACACTGCATCAAGTTGCAAGTTTACTTAGCTTTATGCTGTGCACCTATAATATCTTCCACTTACATTAGATATAGCACTTTTAGTAAATATTGAAATGTAATAAAACATTATTGACATAAAGGTATAGCTAATGTTGGTAATAGGATTCATAATCACATATAACATGCAGCATGTGGACTAGATAAACAAGATAAACTAAATAGCAAGTCTACAGCTAAGGTAAATCAATAAGTAAATAATAATAATACATTTTGGTCCAAACAATCCTTGTTTATTTGTGAAAAATGTCAAAATGTCATAAACGTTTGGAAAAATTTGTTCTTTTCGAAGTTCAAAAATGTCTGCATGTAAGACAGATACTTATACCACACGAGTAACTTTATAACTAGTAATTACCTTAAAGGGGTTGTCTCGCTACAAAGAATAGCTTTCAAATTGTAGGGAACACAAAATAAAGACATTTTCCAAAAAATTTATTGCTTTGTTCCTCTGTTTTCCCTAAGGAGATACAGTGAATTTATGACCTCCCGGGGCTATTTCAGTTCCCTCAGAAACCCACTGTAAACAATTCTTCCCCTGCTGTTTGTTCAAGGGAGATAACAGTGAGTGACTTCATCACACAGGTTGCTGCAGTGTCCTGTGCTGCTCAGCAGTAAAAAGGCTTGATTTATGTAAAATAAATAGAACTGTAATTAGGGCTTTTTTTTGGGGATCAGATAAGAAGTCCTGTTAGTAGTTTGAGAAGCTAATCTGATCTAATTAGCATCTGAAAGCACAGCACAGCAAGGGCTTTTACAATCATGGAGCTTATGCAAATGAGTCAGTCTGAACCAGGAAGTGACAGAGTATTTCATTCATGCATTCTCTGAAACTCAGAAGGGAGATGACTCCTTTAAGCCTATTTTATGTTGGTATAATTTTTTAAATATATTTAACACTTAATAGGAAGTTAGAAGGCTTACAAGTTTGATAGATGTTTTTAGGGATCACTTTAGTTCAGAGGTGGAATTGAGGAGCCTGCATGTTAGACACCCCAATAAATCCCTCCATTAAACAAACCATACCCTTCAAGGTATTTAAAACAGCATTGAAAAAGTTTGTAAACTCCTTAGGTGTTTCACAGGAATTAAAGAAACTTGTTGTGAAAATCTCACAATTTATTTTTTTGTTGCCAATTTACAATTTTAATCCATTATTTTTTGGAATTTAGTATGCTAACATAGAAACACAACTCTGCTGGTTTTAGAAATATACCATATGTGGTCCTGGTGTGTTATTTGACTGAGCCATAGGCCTGCTTCAAATATAAAGGAGCGCCTACTGGATTATGGCGCTACCATTTTATTACGAGATTTTGTAAGCACCATATCAAGTTTGCGATACCTAAAGGTACTGAAAAACACCCCTAAAAATACTCCATTATAGAAACTACATGCCTCAAGGAACTAATTGAGGGGTGTAGTGAGTATATTAACCCCGCAGGTGTTTTACAGATTTTTTGAGAATAAGGCTGTGAAAATATTTTTTTACAATAAAAAAGCACCCCAAAATTGGTATTCCAATTTCTTTTAAGTGTGGCAATGACCTATATGTGGTCATAAAGTACATTTGGGATGTATGGTGTGACGGAGTACGATTTGACTTTTTAAGCACAGATTTTGCTGGAATGGTTGGAGGTCCTTATGTTGCATTAGGAAAGCAGTACAAGTACCAGGATGGAGGAGATACCCCAAAATTTACATAATTTTGGCTAAATACACCCCTCAATGAAGTCATCTAGTGGTATAGTGTGCATTTTGATCATACAGGTTTCTCACAGCATTTTTTAGAGTCTGGTAGTAAAAAGTAAAAAAACTAAATTTTTCCAATAAATTGCACGTTTGGTCCCACATGTTTTATTATCACAAGAAATGCAGGAACAATGCACCCAAAAATCTGTTGCCCAATTTCTCCTGAGCGTGAAAATATCCCATATGTGGTCATAAAGTATACTTGGGAATGTGTGTTGGTCTAAGAAAGAGCGCTATTTGGCTTTTGGAGTGCAGAGTAAGCTGGAGTGGTTGGGGGCCCTCATGTTGCAATAGCAGAAATCCCCAAGCACCAGAACAAGGGAAATCCCCCAAAAGTGAGCCATTTTAGAAGCTACATTCTTTGACAAATTCATCCAGGGGTAAAGTGTGCATTTTGATCACACAGGTGTTTTTTTTTTTTTATAAATTGTGCACATTGATGTAGAAGGTGGAAATCACAATTATCCTCTTTTTACCTTTTCACTACAACAGTGACACGCCTGGTACAAAAGTTAGAAATTAGATCTCTCATTTTTCTGCCATGTCTCCACATTCTACATGTCACTCTAGCATTTAGCTGCTCACTTTCAAATGCCATAGAGAAGACATAGCAGCCATGTGTTATGAAACATCCCAATGTCATCCCGTCATTAACTTTTTTTTACCCGACAGGTGTTTCATAAGTTTAATTCTCAGATATTATTTTGCAGTAACTGACATTTTTACTGCACAATCAAATCTGCGTAAGATTTGGTGCATCAGGGAAAGGTGCAAACACAAAAACGGTAAAAAAAATCCATAGACAAGTGGTAGAGTTTAAAGCACTCTTATGCAGAGGACAAGCTTATCATGGCAGGTTTAACAATATTACATTGTGTCCTTCCTGCTTCCTGTTTTGTAGCATACTGTGCACTTTTTTTTGCATGTGTGCCCTTTTACCTGTGGAGGGGATTTTGTTGGGGAAATGCTGCACTGGCATAATACAGGGGACATCAGACCTAGGAGTGCTGGGGAACTCTCCCTGGTTCCCAAAGAATGAAAGCATTGTACAGTGCCATTTACACAATGTACATGCCCAGTTTTTTGTACAACACATTGATTTTACATGTGGCTCTGTACGGCTTTAACACCTGGTCTGACAGGTTTACCCCTCTATGTACCTGTTGTTATCCAGAATACAGTCAGGTTTGTAGGCAACTGTACTGGTACCTCGTACAGATACAGGGGTAATACTGATGCTGTGATATGTGCACAAGATAAAGAGATCCCTCTTGTCTTTATGTTTGACCAAAAGCAGGTAATCACTAGACTGAGTCCTGCTTTTGCCTGTTTTGAGCAATTGTGCAACAAAGGGTTTAGGGAGTCCCTTTGATTTTTTCTCACAGCACTGCCGGCTGCTGAAAGTCTGCAGCCAAATGACTTAAATGAGTTGTCTCACTATAGGTTTTTAGCCTACCTCAGTGTGTCTGACACCATAGGATTTTTTAATTCAGGGGCCTGCTTCTTGTCTGCCTCTTCTCCTCCCTCTTCCCCACTCCCCTCAGCACACAGACAGCTCTCCTTCTCTGACTGCTGTCACTTCTATACAGCAGGGTGAGGGTGAGGGGGTTTGCTGCCAGAGTTAACTCTGTGTGTGCCTGCCTAGGTCTGCTGGCAGCTGCTCACTGCAGGATCAGCTGCACTGTGCTGCTGTGGCCGAGCTCTTGCTGCGCCACTCCACAGAGTCAGGAGACAGCAGGGAGAGGGCTGATCTATGAGTGGCTATGGAGCCAGAGGTCTGTGAAGCTGTGTATGCTAATAGCAGAGCAGGGGGGGATGTAAAGGTTCCTATACCCCCTGCTTAGCATACAAATCTCCACGGACATCTCAAGCAACAACAAACACTGTCCTCCCATCAGAACAGACACAGGGCAGCTGTGAAGTGTGTTACTATAATCACGATGTGTCACTAATACAGCAGAGCAGGGAGGGATGTGAACTGTTCACATGCCCCCCTGATCTGTTATGTTAGCATAGTCAAAGCTCCACAGACACATCAGGATTATAGTAACACACTTCACTGCTGTCACATCGTACTGACCACAGATCAGCCTCACCTCTGCTCTCCTCAATCTGTGTAGAGAGCAGGAGGGAGCAGGCACACACAGGGTTAATCCAGGCAGCACAGCAACACAGACACAGATGCCCGGAGTAGAGCCCTCCCTTCCTCCCCCTCCCTTCCCTACAGAAGCATCACAAGTGGCTTCATACTGTGCAGGAGGGGCTCTGTGCTCTGACCTGTATTGAGAAGCTGATGAGTCATTAGCAATGGCAGCCAGTGAGAGAAAAATCAACAGGTCAGTGGCTATAGTGATTTGAGGAGCTGATGCACTCCTACTACCAGGGATAACTCAATATCAGTAGGACATTTGTAATGAACATATATTGCAAAGCTGCTTGTTTTTTAAAGATCTTTTAATTAAAACCCAATCATTGCAGTGAGACAACCACTTTAACCTCTTAAGCCGAATGCCTGAAAAGTAGTTAATGACCAAAACATTTTTTTAGTTTTTGCCTCCTTGCATTTCAACAGTTGTAATTTTTTAATTTTTTCAATGACGCAGTTGTATGAGGCCTGGTTTTATTTGAGACAAGTTGTACTTTATGGGGGGAATAGTTTAAGTTCACTTATAAATAATTGCAGAATTTTTTAAACATTTTTTTTACATTTTTTTGTTTTTTTTACACCATTCACATTTTACACTTAATAGTTTGTTAGATTAATTCTACAGGTTATCACGGTCGTGTGGATTCCTAATATGTGTAGGTTTTTTTGTGTGTGTAATATATGCATAATTATTTTTTAGTAAATATTTATTTCTATTTTATTATTTTTTTTTATTCATTTTTTTTTACACTTTTTCTGGGGTTTTTTTGTGCTTTTTTTTTAAAATCCCATGAAGGGAGAACTGTTTTACATTTTTTTTTATTTACTCTTAGTAATGTATTAGCATATTCATATATGCTAATACATTATAATCTGTGTCAGTCTGACACAGTCTGTCCTGGTCACTGGCTTATTACACAGACAGCTCTGGGGCTACTCTAGGTCCCCAGGGCTGACTGTGCAGCAATTCCCCAGGGCTCTGTTGGGTCACCGGGTGTTCCGATCACCCGACAGAGCAGGGAAACCTTTAATTGCGCTGCGGTGATGATCCGCCTCAATCAAAGGGTTAAAGCACCGGGGTGCGGAGGTTTCCCTGCTTCCCGGTGCTCTGGGATCAGGGCTGTGTAGTACAGCCCCGATCTCAGCACAGCTGCGGCGCCGGGCGCCTCATACTCCGATGTCTGAGCGACGCCAAAAGACATCGCTGCAGACAAACGACCCGCACCACTGAGGGTCAAAAAGACCGGTGGGCCAGTCGTTGGGGGGATTTAAAAAGGGGAATGCTGGTTAAAAAGTTAGCCACACTATGATCTGGGTGTCTTTCCTTTAGTAAATTCTTAAGCTGTGGGTGTACCCGGAGGTAGTCTTGCACAGCTTTTAGAGGTTAATCTCATAAAGTGCTTTCTTATTAGGCAGGTATTAACAGAATTAAGCCTGCCTTTGAAATGAACAAGGGACTCTTCCACACAAATAAATATCTCTGGGTGTAGACCCAGGGCCATTCCTAAGGACGGGCGCCACTCACCTCGCCCGCCCTGCAATTACTTTCTGACTCTGCCGATTAACAATGGCCGTGCAGAGTTAGCAACTGCACACACAGTGCAGCTGCTTGTACAGGGAGAAAGCAGGACAGTTCTTCTCCATTGTATATACAGAGCTCAGTGAAGGCTGTAAATACACATCAGCATCTGCACCTGGGTTTCTGCTTCCTTCTCTGAAGACCTCGGGAACAGTGGGCCGACGTAAGCAATGTGATGACATCACTCCAATTACACTGTACACCAGCTCCCGGACCTGCCACTTACACCGGAGCTGGTGGCACGGTGAAGGAACATGGAGAGTTAAGCACCTTTTTTTTTCCCCTAATTGGCTACAGGGGGTAAATAACTACCTGGCTACACTGGGCAACTACCTGGCTACAGGGGACAACTACATGGCTACATTGGGCAACTTCCTGGCTACAAGGGGCAACTACCTTGTTACACTGGGAAGCTACCTGGCTACAGGGGACATATAACTACCTACAGGGGCCTACATAGCCACATAATAGGGATCTATATTTCTACATATTGGGGAGGCCTATAAAACTAGCTATCTACTTAATAGGGGACCAAGATACCTACCTATTGGGGTACCTATAAGTCTACTAATTGAGGACTCCCTACCTAGTTTGGAGGTGTACCTACATACTGTCTTAGGGAATTTAAGTATTTTCCCATATATTGGTATACAAAACAAAACTTAAACTTGGTGCACAAATGGGAGCCCCATAGGTGCTTGGGGACACTTTTACTGTTTGGGGCACAAAGGGGTAATTATTACGATTTGGGGCGCAATAGATGGGGAGTTTGTACAGCAGTAGGAATTGGTAGAGAAGTGCTGATAAAGTGAAGAGTTTAAGAAGTTTTTTTTGTAAATTTTACAGTGAAGAGTCGTGGCTGGAAGAAGTCGTCATAGCGTCTGGGCCACATGGAGAAGAAAAAGAGAATGAGAACAACTCTTCAAAGACTCCTGTAAGTCACTGGATGTAACTTTACTGTAATCGCTTGTATGTCTGCAAAGCCTGTGTACAATTGGTATCCATCCCTGTATGGTCACTGTATGCCGATAATATTGGTTGTAGTACAATGGCTTATATTCAGCAATGGTATGTTGTATTATTCAGTCACTATGTGGTTGATGGTGATGCACTGTGTTGCATCGTGGGTTGCACTTTTGTTTAGGGGAGGGTAATAAAAAGAATAAATAATTTCTTCTTCCTCGCCCTGTGTGCAATTTATGCCTTGAACAGCCCTGTCTGTGTAGGGCAACTGCCAAATGTGGGTACTGGAAAGTGGTTTTTGATTAGAAGTTGAACTTTGAACAGGTGGTTGTATGTGGGGTCATCTTGGGGCGGGCACTGTGCATTATCAGCGTCATGCAAAAATTTCAGGATGTGCTCAAAGCCCGTATAAGTCATGGCATGCCAGTATAATGGAGTACTGTAGAAAATGTCAGTTTACCAGTATTGTCTGCTCTCGGGCTTCTTCACTATTCCCATATGCAAAACAAAACCCTAAAACGTCATCATCTCTGCAACATCTATAGGGTTTCACCTGGGCATAGAGGCTGGTTTGGGCAACCATGACATCTACAAAATACTCAGAGAAAAAAGACTTTAAAAAAGTAAATTTCATTGAGGCCTGTAGTGTCAAAAAAGGACTCCTAGGGTGGTTACAAATTCAGGGACTCAAAATTTCCTATTGGGCCATAGTCTTGTGGGCCGGGTTTATGCTTCTTCTGTCGGACTACGGGGGGTCCCTCTCTTCACAGGAGGAGGGATGATGGACAAGAGGAAGGTGATGAATTAATCATCTGAACTGCTGGCCTAATCAGTTTCAGAAGCCAGGAATAGGTAAGTGTAATGTCCTCCTATGCGAGTAGGGTCCTCTGGTTGATTGAGACATTTTCATTTTTATTCTATTATTTAAGGGGTGTTTAAGTGTTGGTGCTTGAACATGGGTCAGGTGTAAAAATTACAATGACAAAGGGGTGTGTGTAGTGCTTTTACATGTGTATGGGAATTTAACTTTTTGGAAAAAAAGTTATAAAATAAAAAATAAAAAATAAGCCTAAATAAATTTCGTAGACGAATATTAGTAAAAAAAAAAATACTACGCCTCCATCACTGTTATAATAGACTATTGCTATTAGTAAAAATTTGCTACAGTTATTTGACCCAAACAAATCCTTCCGTCAGTAAGAAATACTAACCTAACACTAATGGTTAATCTAACCTTGAAAAATTAACTAGCTAAATTATTTACATTTATACATATATACTATATATACTATTACTTTTATATACTATATATCTTATATATTTGTAGTTTATATTAATATTATTATATATACACACACCGGCCCTATACTTTCCCTTTATTAGGTACACCCTTGTTCCAACTGCTCGTTAAGCACTTATTTTATAATCAGCCAATTCACATGGCGGCAAAAACTCAAGTGCATTTAGGACATGTAGACATGGTCAAGAATTCTCCAGCAGTTCAAATAAGAGATCGTATGGGGAAGGAAAGAATAGGACAGAAAAAGAAGAAAGAAGAAAGGTGATTTTTTGAGTGCCTTTGAACGTGGTGGGCATGGTTGTTGGTGCCAAGTATGGGATGGTATGAGTATTTCAGAAACTGCTGAATACTCCTGGGATTTTTCACGCACAACCATCTCTAGGGTTTACAGGGAATGGTCCACGAAAAAAAGAAAAAAAAACAGTCCAGTGAGTGGCAGGGAGAGTCATTCCTGTGGGCGGGGAAATGCCCTTTGTGATGGCAGAGGTCAAAGGAGGAATGGGCACAGCAAGACAGACTGGTTCAGATGATCGAAAGGCAACAGTGAACTCAAATAGCCACCACGGTTACAAAAAGGTAGCAGAAGTAAGAGCATCTCTGAACGCACCCAGTTCGGCGAACTTTGAGGCAGGTCAGGATTGGGCTTCTGAAGCAGAAGCAAGATCACCGCGGACGTGCTGGTCGGGGTGTTGCCAAAACTCCTTTCAGCTAAGAACAGCGAAAAACTGAGCTTCCAATTTGCACCAAAAGCTCATCGAAAAAATTGGACAGTAGAATGTTGGAAGATTGGAGAAAAAACGTTGCTTTTTTTTGCCATAGTTGATGGAAGGTCTCGATTTTTGCTGCGAAATTAAGGATGGTTTATTGTTGAGGGTCGGAATTTGGCATGTCAACAAACATTGAAAGCATTGGATCACATCCTGCTCTTGTACTCAAACGGTTTCAGGCTGTCCGGTGGGTGCGTGCTGTCATGGTTGTTGGGGAATAAAAAAAAAATAAAATAATTGGGAATTGAATATTATTTTCTTTGGCCATCTTCTGGCCTTCGCCCCCTTTGAGTCACCCTAGTGAGCAATCATTGCAATATACCTTGTGGAATCTATATGCCACGAAACGAATTGTGGCAAGTTCAAAGTTCTTATGAAGGCAAAGGGGGTCCAACCCGTTACTTGCATGGTGATTATAAAGGGGGGCCGGTGAGCGGATAGTGGTGTCGGTGTACTATATTATATAGTCATATATAATTTATATATATATTTATATATATGTTATATAATGTATATACTATATATATATATATAATATATGAATTATATATATATATAGTATATATGTGTATATATATATATATATATAACTTTATATGTTATATATATATAATATATATTATATATGTGTTATAATATTTATATATTGTAGTATATATATATATATATATGTGTATATATATGCTAATATATATATGTATATGTATAATATATATATATATATATAGTTATGTATATTACGTATATATGTATAGTATATAATATATGTATAATATATATTATGTATATATTAAAAAGTATATATATATATTTATATTTGTATTATCATAATATATTTAAATATGATATATATCTGTATTATATATATTATTATATGATAGTTTATATATATATATGGTTATTTATTATATATGTATTTATGTATATATTTATCTATATATCTTATATGATTATACATTTATCTGTATGTTTGTATGTATATATATGTATTTATATGTATATATGTATATATATAATAGTGTTAATTTATATATGTGTATATTGTATTGTATATATTTATGTATATTTTATGTATATATATTATAATTTGATTTATATGGATTATTTATATATATGTATACTATATATGTTCTTATATATATATATATGATATATATATATATATGTATATATATATGTAATATATATATCATATAGCGTATATTTATACTCACAGTACAGTAGTCAGTGTACAGTTGTTTAACTGTGTAAATCTGCTCTAGAACAGTAACTCATACACACAGCAATCAATGTCTAAAACCATGGTAACAAAGTGAGTACACCTTCTAGTGATAATGAAACAAAGAATTGCCAATTTGCGTTTCCCTCCATGGTGTTTCATGTAACTTCATTACTGTTACAGGACCTCCAGGGGGTGAACAAGGAGGCAGGGGGGGGGGCATGGGGGTACGTAGTGTGTAGAATTTTGTTATCACTCTCACACTCTCTCATCACTGGTCCCTGGAAGTTCAGCATGGCACCTCATGGCAAAGAACTCCCTAAGGATCTGAAGAAAAGAATTGCTGCTCGAGTCTAGATGGACTCGACTATAAGAAGATAGCCAACACCCTGAAAATGAGTTGCAACACGGTTTAACAAGATGGGTTCCACTCAGAACAGGCCTTGCCATGGTCAAACAAAAGAAAGTGAAGATGCAAACGTCAGGCTTCATATCCTGTGAGGTTTGAGTCTTTTCAAAATAGACATATAAGTGCTGCCAGCATTGCTGCAGAGGTTAAAGGGTGGTGGTGTGGGGGGGGGTCAGCTAGATAGTAGTCAGATTATACGACTCACATTGCAGCATGGTCTACATGGCTGTCATCTCAGAAGGAAGCCTCTTCTGAAGATGATGCACAAGACCAGAAAGCCCACAAACAGTTTGCTGAAGACAACTGACTCAGGACATGGATTACTGGAACCATGTGGTCTGTGGTCTGATGAGACCAAGATTAATTTTTTTGGTTCATGTGATGGTGTCTGCATTAAATGGTTGCAACCAGGGTGAGGCGTTTACAAAGGACAAGTGTTGTCTTGCTTACAGCCCAGCATGGTGGTGGGAGATGGGATGAGGAGTGTATGTTTTGGTGGGCCCCCCACTGCATGAGTGTTGCCAGCTATGGAGAGCCACAGTGCATTGAAAGGACCATGAATGCCAACATGAACTGTTACATAATGAAGCAAAGCATGATTCCCTTCCTTCAGAACCTGGAATGCAGGGAAGTATTCCCACATGATAATGACCCCAAACACACCTCCAAGATGACCACTGTTTGGTTTAAAAAAATGAGGGTAAAGGTGCGGGACTGGCCAAGCATGTCTCCAGACCTGAACCCTATTGAGCACCTTTGGGGCATCCTCAAATGGTTATTAAGGTGGATGGGCCAATGTTCTACTAACATCCACAAGCTCCGTGATGGTGTCATCATGGAGGAATTGAAAAAGGATTCCAGTGACCAACACCTGTAATGTTCTAGTGAAATATAGTTTAGTGAAATTCCTGACGCTCAAAGACAAGGAGGTTAAGGCAGTGCTGGAAAATAATGGGGGCCACACAAAATATTGACACTTTGGGCACAATTTGTCCATTTTTATTTAGGTGTGTACTCGCTTTTGTTGCCAGCAGTTAAGACATTGATGGCAGTGTGTTGAATTAATTTGATGGCACACCAAATTTATACTAAACACTAACTACTTTACATTGTATCAAAGTGTCATATCTTAAGTGTTGTTCCTTGAAGAGATATAATACAATATTTACTAAAATGTGTGGGGTGTACTCACTTTTGTGAGATATTGTATATTTACATAGTACAGGCAGTCCCCGACTTACATCGTTCCGACTTACATCCGTCCCCTAGTTACAAATGGAGACTTTTGGGGCATGGCTGGGCGTGCTGACATCACACACTGAGTCACGCCCCATAATAACCAAGCGGCAGCATGCCACAGCAGCACATGAGATACAGAAATTGAGGTGAAATCTTCTAAACAGGGGCACAAATAGCAAAACAAATGTAAAAACTGTTCCCTGCATTATCAAAAACTAAACAAAAAACCATTTTGCTGGAGTTAAATTTAATAAATATACCTGTTCCGACTTACATACAAATTCAACTTATGAACAAACCTACAGTCCCTATCCCGTTTGTAACCCGGGGACTGCCTGTACAGTATATATAAATTTATTTCTAACTAATATATATATATTTTTTTAACTAAATGGATGTCCCTACTTCTACTAGATAACCTAACCTGCTAACACCTTGCCAATCTAATTAACTAAGCTTCTAATCACTACATCTAATTTTTTTTAACCTTTTGTGCATCACTGGTCAACGTGGTTGCACAATTATTGGTGCAATCGTCAGTAGAAAAAAAACAAAAACCTTATCAGTAATAAAATCAGCAGACAGGGGTAGCAGGGGAAAGAAGCTCTACTATGCTGCCTGTCCCTCTGATCATGCCAGAGAGCACAGGTAGCCTATTAACTACTAGACACCAATGCACTCAGTAAGGAGGGAGCAGTGAAGAAGACAGCAGCTCCTGCACAAAATCCACTTGATCACCGATGAATCTAATGGGCTACTGACCACTGGACCACCAATGTGAGGTACCGAACAGTAATGGGTACTGCTCTGCACACTTTTTCAAACTGTAATGTTGGTGCAGGGTGGTGATCGCTAATCAAAAAAAGACTACAATATCTACGATTGGGCCACTTGAAGGCTTGGGGGTGATGATACCACCACAAACACCCTCAAACTTTTCACTGAGCTAAAAAACACCAATCACCACCGATCGCTATGCAATAGGATTTGAACTATAAATTGCTGCGATTGACTGTTCCGATTGAACAGCCAATCGCAGTGATCGCGGATGTGGGGGAGGAGGAGGACACTGAGCCCCCGGGCATCAAGGGAAGATGGTAGTCTGTCTTCTGTGTTTTTTTTTTTTTTACAGTTCTGGACATACCCATGTATCCATTTGTGGGTACACCTTCCTGGCAAGACGTCCAATCTCGGGAAGGGGTTAATGTGGGTTTTTTGATGGGCGGGGTCTAGGGGGCAGACAAACTGTGCTTATAGACTCCTGAGATGTAAAATGTTAAACTTAATTTAACCCTTATGATGTGATGTTTGTAATATTACTAAGATAATTTCTAGCCAATATAGATAATAGAGGTAAAATAATTCACTAGAATGAATGCTTAATTATCATACATACTTTGTATATTGAGTTTTCACATATGGAAGAGACTTCAATATTTCTTCTGTGAAAAGGCTCACCACCTTTACTATAACACAATCAGGAGTAAATTAATATCTGCATAAGATACCTTCAGAATTTAAAGTATGTGTTAACTTTGTGTCAGATAGATAATCTACAATGTATGTAGCAGTCATTAATCATTTTTTCTTAAGGAATCCTAAACAATGTGAAGGGAACAATGATTGAAATCACAGGAGTAGGTCTTGTTCTCATTTAAAATCACTATTCAAGCATTGTAAGAAGAACAAGATGCCACGACTACTCTGTACCACACTTTCTTCAAGCAGACGTTAAAGGATATTTTATTGAACCTCTGACATAATTTAACTCTTTTCTAATTATTTAATAAAGTAAAATAATAGTTAATAAAACATACAATGGGTAATGGGGGTAATTGTCCCGACAAGGGCATCCCTGTCAGGAACCTAAACCGTTCAGAAATGCTGTAAACACATCAAAATGTCCCAACTTGTTCTCCTCAGGGGACCAATTAGGGAAAATAAAGTAAGGAGTGTGTTTAAAGTGACTATAGCCCTGGAATAAAAAATCTGCGGCTATAATATTAAATCAAACCAGTATTCAGTGGCAAGAAGTAGGGTATAAATTACACACTGGAAAAATGTCAAATAATCCACTTTCAATGTGTACGAATCACAATAAGATGACCCAAGATGGACATACACCAAGTACAACATTCTGGTAAAGACATGGATATAAAAAATTAACTTTCTATTTTTTAAGGCACATATGCCAGACTGTAAAAAGCCAGAGGGATCATAATAAGACCGTAAGATAACACACTACAGGTCAGGGATTAATACTTACACAACAGATGTATGAAGAATAGCTGAAAATAAGTAATGGGGACAGTAAGCATTTAGGTGTAGATAACACCAAACAGTAGAAAACCTGCACCCAGCTAGAGTACACTAAAAATTGCTCACTATGCACTTATAGTAAGACAAGAGGAAAACTTTGGGGTTCTACCTTCTCTGATGTATGTCCGGTCTCATCCTGGGTACAAATCACCTATCAATGATGTGGGCAGGGAGCAGACAGTGCTGCACTGGCAAGAGACGCTGGAGTAGTGATTCTCCCATGCACATAAGCGTGTCTACTGACTAACATCATATTAACGCGCCTGAAGTAAACACGGACAACGTTGGTGCGTCCATAGTAACCCTCCATCTCTGCTATGAGCTGGAGTGTGGAGGATTGGGGCGCACAGCTTGTTACAAGCCAGAGCACACATATTTTACAAAACTGTATTAAGTACAGAAAAAGGTTACAGTGCCAAACCTAGATAATAGAAATGGGGAGCAGTTTTTAAAGACATGAATAAGGAGATGAAAATAACTGCTACAAAGAGAGAACTATACATTTACAATTATACTCAATGGCAGAAATGCCAGTTTGCGTAACCCTCATGATTAGACAATACATGCTGGGCTACCGAAGAATCACGCTGATGATTGATGTCACATAAATGCTCACAGAGTTATTGACACAACTGACTGACTGTTTTCCCAACATATTTGAGGCAACAGACAAAGGTGATCAAGTATATCATGTATGTATATTTACATGAGATATATTGTCAAATTGAAAACACTCTATTATCCATGCCCGAAAAGGAAAAACTTTTCACCATGTATTGGTGCAGGATACAGTCAGTACATTGAAAGAAGCCTTTAGGTTTTGAAAGCCATGTTTGTGTTTGAGGTGTCTCAAAGTGACTATGCACCAGACAATCCTTAAGATTTCATACATGTCTATAGGTGACCAAAGGACTGTCACCCACATTCTTTTTGATGTCTGGGTCCATTAAGGACACGCCAATGTCATCATAAAATGTCTTCTATTGGTTTGGCTGCATTATCAAAAGTCACTATTATCCGCATGGGAGATTTAATCATCGGACTACAGTGACCCATTTTAGGGCACAGAAGATACTTTCTTTCTCTTGCAAATGTACTACGGTATGCCTGACGTAGAATGAAATCAGGAAATCCTTTAGACAGGAATAGAGATGAGCGAACCCTAAAAAGTTTGAGTTCGAGTAGAACCTTGAATTTTGAGAAGTTCGGTTTGAAATTTGAGTCAAACTCGAAACGAACTTCATACCCGATTAAAGTCAAGGGTACAAGATGTTCAGGTTAATGTTTTTAGCTATACAGGTGAAAAGCTGCATTTAGCGCCCATAACAGTAAAATGGATACGTGGATCAACTTAGTGAAGAAAATTTGGCTCTAAGAGTCACAGAAAAAAATTCACAGGCTAAAATAATTCATTCCTTTTAATCGCTTACTGAAAAGATGAGGACAGCGTAGCTGTAGGAGGTGCAGTGGTAGCAGCTGCTACGGGGCCCCTTTGACATATAAGAAGACACCTTTATTGAAAATGGCACATGGTAACTGGCAGGAGCCCCCTATCACTTTTTGCACCAGGGCCCAAGAACATGTCATATATGTGGTGGCAGCAAGAAAATCCCAATGGGGAACATGGAGGTTCAGCTGGCAGGGCCGTAGTTATAAGTGGTGCAGTGGTAGCCAGGGCTGCCGTCAGACATCTATTAACTGTTTCAGGGCCCCATGCAGCTAAATCAAATTACTGGAAGACATATTAATTAACCTATTAATGGAAGACATACAAGATCACTTACAATCTCCCTCCATCTGATTATTATGCAAATAGGATTATAAACAGAATTGTTTCTATGGAATATCGGTGAAATGGGGTCTTATGGAAGAACCCTGACAGCAAATCAAGTGGTCTTAAATGCCTATTCTTTGCAACGGGCAAATAGGATTATAAACAGAATGTTTTCTATGCAATATCGGTGACATGGGGTCGTATGAAAGAACCCTCACAGCAAATCAAGTGGTCTTAAATGCCTATACTTTGCAATGGGCAACTAGGATTCTAAACAGAATTTGTTCTATGGAATATCTATACAAAATTGATTCCCTAAGCTAGCTACCCCTACCCCCCTAATAATCTAACTAGCAACTTTAACTGTGCTAATTCAGCAAACAAGCAGACAGAGGCAGCAGTATTTTGACTACAGAGCTTAAGGTGGAAATGGCATTCAACAGGAAATACAATGACATACACATAAGACGGTCATGTGATTTTAGCAGCCAATGAGATCCCTACACCCTCAGAGGTGACGTTTTTGACCCCCCCTCTGTGCTCTACACTGATTGGCTGGCCACCAAACTAAAGGAAGCAGCTGAAAATGGCTCAGAACGCCTGTGCCGAACCCAAATTTTACCGATCTGGCGGCAAAAAATTTGGTTCGGCTCGGGTTCGAAAAAAACGTAAAATTTGTGCCGAGCTGACCTTTTCCCGAATGGTTTAGCTCAACACTAGACAGGAATCGAGTCCTCAGGTTATATGCTTGATGAATGAACTCCTCTTTAGAAGAACAATTCCTCTTTAGTCTCAAGTACTGACCGCGAAGTAGCCCGCATTTAAGAGGTTCAGGATGGCTGATTTCAGGCAGTATACATGACTCAAGAGGTTAGTTTCACATTTAAAGCTCAAATAGGGTCTTACCTTTTCTTCCTAGTTTTATGTTAAGTTTGTTATTTACTCAGTTGCTCTCCATATTTTTCGCAATATTCTATAAGTTTTGTAAAATGTGTGCTTTGGCTTCATTGCCAGAGTGCAATTATACTTGTGACAAGCTGTGCTCTCCATTCCTCTGCACTCCAGCTGATAGCGGAGATGGAGGGTTGCTATGGACGCACCAACGTTGTCCATGTTTACCACAGGCGCATTAATATGACGTCAGTCAGTAAACATGCTTATGTACGTGGGAGATTCATTACTACAGTTAAAGATGGGCGAATTTCTCAAAAATTCGATTTGCCAAGTTTGCGGAATTTTCCGGCAAAATTATTTTCGACCCGAATGTATTTGCGATGAATCGCGTTAAAAACAGCTATTTCCTGGTTGCAGAGAGCCTGTAGGGTGTTGTTGAACATTCTGCCATGCATAGGGAGCGTGGTTTGGTCTTCATAAATGTTATGTTGTAGTATGACACGCAGATGTCAGGCGCTGGTACTAGAATCGCTTCACACTTCACTTTTCTGGTCAGTTACAGTGGCAAAACTGACCAAATAACTGAAGTGGGAACGCAGCCTGACAAAGAACCGAGCTGAGGGCTAAGATCCTACTATAATAATAATAATAATCTTTATTTAAATAGCGCCACATATTCTGCAGCACTTTACAATATATAGGGTATAAGCACAGACAAACCAGACATTACATCATTAAATCAGACACGAGGCATGAGGGTCCTGCTCGCAAGAGCTTACAATCTATTAGGGTGCATGTGTGAAACAAAGGGTGAGAAGTGCTTGGTTTACAATATTCCAGCCATGTTACATAAATATGGGGTAGTATACATAAAAAAGTGGATGAACTTGCCATCCCAACCATACATCTATATACAGATAAGTGCCAGCGGGTGGCAAAGTGCAGGAAGTGATAAATGTGTGACATAATTTGTAGGGTTAACAATTAGGGATTTTGGTAGGCTTGTCTAAGAAGATGAGTTTTCAGTGCTCTGAGTTTGCCTGATCACATGGGGTACCAAAGAACGCAATAGTAGGTTCCTGGAGCAGGCACAGGTCGCAGCACAGTAAGGGGATGTCACATCAGAGGTCAACCTGCGAGGCCAGAGCTTCCGGTGTCATCTAGCAGATGTGTGTTGACCACCAAGCCAATAGTTCTCGAATGGTTGACTAGGTCACCCACTTTCTCCCAGATGACATCTGACAACCCCGGCATAGTCGGTGCACCCGTAAGACACAACTTTTAACTGGCATTGCCCGGGAGCAGATCAGGGGCACCCGCCTCTGTCACGTTCGGTTCAAGAGAACTACTATGTGCTGTGGGCTCTGCGCCATTAAACAGTGAGGACAAACTATTTGAGGACAGTGGGCAGCAAAGAGGTGGGGAAGACATCCGCTGCTTCTTGCAGAAGTGAGCAAGGAGTGATGAGGAGAGTGGCATGGGGGTTATGTGGCGAACGGTCATGCTCTTTACAGCGACACCATTGAGGAGGACAGCGGTGACAGGCAAACACTAATCCATGTAGCCGATCGCACTTGGGAGCCTGGTGAAGCAAGCAAGGCTGGGACAAGGTATTCTGGTGCCCTAGTTAAACAAGGCATAAAGTGCCCCCCAAATGGAAAATTCAGCCACTATATGCCTCTTTGAGCCCCCTTTTCTACCTGGGATGAAGTGGTGCCCTAGGTGGTTGCCTACCTTTGACTACCCTGGAAGCAAGGGCTTCATCCTTGGGAGAAGAGAGCGGCAGCTTGCGCATCAGGCAGTGGCGTAGCTGGCAAGTCGGTAGTGTGGCCGTGAGTCAGCAGGGTGGTAGCAGTGCGAGGTCGGGAGCCAAACAGCCATGATTTAGACCACCTACTTTGCAGGTCCCAGAAAGTAGCAGTGCAGGGGCTCAGTCAGTCAGTGCAGAGTAAAATCACCTACTCGGCGTTGTGGCAGTTTTTTGACAAGACACCAGAAGAGGTGAACATGTCTTTAGCAAACACAAATATAAGTCCAATAATGTTCAACTGGTTGAGCTCACTACGGTAAGGGCCCCCTCTCATAATACATACCCTCTCCTATAACATAGACATAATTCACAAAAAATTGGAGAGTAAATGGTATATAAAAAAATTAACAAATTTTATTAACAATCCATTAAAATACAAAAGACAAAATCAATAGTGTTCACAAGAGATCTAAAAAGTAGCAGGCTTCAATAGACTTAATGTAATTATCAAGATGGTATTATTAAGGTAAGACAAACCCAGGTGAATCAAAGTCAACAGTACATCCACCTAAATAGCAGTCAATTAAAGTGCTTCCATGCAGTATTTGATGAACACAGTCATCATTGCTATAAAAGGGTAGATAGAAGGTAGACTGCAGTGTTTACAAAGTATACCTTAATTGGGTAAGTCCTACAAAAAGTGAAACCTACGCCCCGACGCGCGTTTCGCGATGATAGCTTCCTCAAGGGGTTCTAACAAAGACTGTCCGTCTCCAGCCTTAAGTACCGCCGGCAATCTGTTGAATAGCTGCGGCGCAGGCGCAGTGTTCGGAGGGAGCGAGTCCAGCGCCCCACTTCCGGCATTCCCGCACCAGCGCGCATGCGCGGAAGCGAGAGCTTCCGAACATGTGCACCGCGCGTTAAGGACGCCGAGCAGGAGCCGGCACTCCGCCCCCCACACCGCACGTGCGCACCGCCCAACAGAGAACTAATGTAAGTGACGGCAGAACATTTAAATACAATCACAGTATCAAAAGTGGCACGTAGCGATCAAACCAGCGAGAATTGTATCAATATCCTAAGAGCATGGGTGCAATAAATGCCTAAAGGCCAATGGGTATTGCTACAGTAGCAGATGATCATAGACAATGAGACATACTAAGTATAACTAATAAATACATTAATTATATACAGTGTAAGTACATAAGCATCATATTGATGGCAACATTGTCACGTCGCTCGTCTTTTTCCATGCATATATATCCATTCAGTCTCCAAGGTTCGCTGCAGCCACTAAAGTACATATATCGTAGGCCATGTAGTAATGTCACCAATTATAATAGGTCATATCGTAACGGCTGGAGAGGAGAAAATAAGAACAATTAAAAAAAGACAATAAATGACAGAGTCCAAAGAGCTACAGGTCTAGTGAGAACAAGGCACTACAGAAATTAACTAAAACTAAGTTTTTCATTAAGACCTATGGGAGTCATGGTATCTAATGAGACAATCCATTTTGTCTCTCTTTGTTCCAAAAGGCGCATAATATTACAGCCCCTAATGCCCAGATGTACCAGATCGATGCCACACACTTTCAATAACTCAATAAATGAGGTATTGAGTCTTGGACTCACCTTTTCACCGGCTAACTCTTTCCACTTTTTTACAGCGCTAAAGGATTTGCATTTGTTTGCACGAAAATTAATCCTTAAAAAACTACATGCCAATAAGGAGAATCACGAACTATTACCAACTGAGGAGGAGAGAAATGCCATTTCGATTTTGGAGGAATTGATGTCTGAACAGATGGAATCGACATCAGGTAATTTTCTATCATACCTTTGCTCTAGGTCATCTAGATTTCCCCCCTTGTCTATTTGCCCACAAATTGAGATCTTTGTTAAGCTAGTGATTGCCGATATGAAAAAACTGTCCACCAAATATGGTGTTGATAATCTGACTCAGATACAGAGAAAAGCATTAAAGGAATTGCAGGCAATGAGTGATGTGGTTTTTAAACCGGCTGACAAGGGGGGAAATATAGTTATTTGGCCAGTGGAAAGTTATGAAAAAGAGGCACTCCGTCAGTTGAGGAATAGGCAAACATATAAAAAAATTCCTTTTAACCCAATTGAAAATTTCTCTAGAGAACTTATGCAAATAATTGAGAGGGCATTCCAACAAGGAATTATTCCAAAGAAGGTTTATGACTACCTTTTGGTTAAATTCCCTAAAGTTCCGACATTGTATCTGCTTCCCAAAATCCGTCAGTCTGCCGGAGCGTCCCATTGTGTCGGGAATAGGTGGATTATGCGATCCAGCATGTAAATTTATTGATCATTATTTGAAACCTTTAGTTGAACTCTTACCTTCCTATGTCCGTGACACTACGGACGTCCTAAGGCGGATTGACGGGATAAATGTGGAGCCGGATGTCTATTTAGTGACTGCCGATGTTGAGTCACTATACACTTGTATTAGACATCAAGATGGTTTAAGAGCTACAGAATTCTTTTTAAGAACTAGTGGATTGGATCCAGACATGAGCCAATTAATTCTGGATCCTCTTGAATTTATATTGACTCATAATAGCTTTGTCTTTAGAGACTCCTTCTATGTCCAGTGCCAGGGAACAGCGATGGGAGCAGCTTGTGCTCCGGCATATGCCAACCTGTTCCTTGGGTACAGGGAGAGACAGATTTTTCAAGAAGATACCACGAGCATAGCTGATCGGGTACAATGTTGGCTCTGGTACATCGACGACGTGCTATTTTTATGGCACGGGTCGATGTCCCAGCTATCACAATTCATGGAGAGACTTAATGAAAACCAATATAACATCAAATTGACATATAAAGCAGATATCAAAAGAATTGAATTTTTGGACATCATGATTGATATTGACAAAAATCGGTTAATACAAACTGATGTATTTCAGAAGGAGACATCAGTGAATGCTCTGCTCCATGCCTCATCTTTTCACAATTCGTCTGTAATTAATGCCATTCCTACTGGCCAATTTTTACGGAAGCGGCGGATTTGCTCATCCAATTCAGGATTTGAGACTCAGGCAAGTGACCTGAGACAACGTTTTAAAGATAGAGGGTATAGTAATAGATGTATTAAGAAAGCATACCATTGAGCGCATAAGACCCCTAGGAATTCCTTACTACAACAGAAAAAGAGAGTGAGTGATACTAATGTCCGATATATCTCAACCTATAATCAGCAATGGTCAAAGCTACGTGAGATTTTGGGGAAACACTGGAATGTATTAAAAACCGATCCTGTGTTAGCAAAAACAATTCCGGAATACCCCTAATGACTGCAAGGAGGGCTCCAAATTTAAGAGACTGTTTGGTGAGGAGCCACTATATTGCATGTAATCGTAATCCATTTAGTACTAGGGGACCCAAACAGGGATTTTTTCCCTGTGCAAATTGTGTTGCATGTTGCAATATGACTAAAACCAATGTATTTAAAAACTCACATGCTACGATGGACTATCGCATATTACATTACATTACATGTAGTTCTAAAAATGTGATATACTTAGCGAAATGTCCTTGCTCAAAAATATATATCGGCATTACCTCACGTGAATTAAAAATTTGTGTGCGGGAACATGTGCGTGATATAACTGCGGCGAAAGGATCAATCGATCCATTCCAGCTAAAAACACTTCCACGACACTTTCTTAAATACCATCAAAGTGATCCCAAGTTATTGGAAGTGTGTGGCATCGATATGGTACATCTGGGCATTAGGGGTGGTAATATTATGCGCCTTTTGGAACAAAGAGAGACAAAATGGATTGTCTCATTAGATACCATGACTCCCATAGGCCTTAATGAAAAACTTAGTTTTAGTTAATTTCTGTAGTGCCTTGTTCTTACTAGACCTGTAGCTCTTTGGACTCTGTTGCTTATTGTCTTCTTTTAATTGTTCTTATCATTTTCTCCTCTCCAGCCGTTACGATATGACCTATTATAATTGGTGACATTACTACATGGCCTACGATATATGTACTTTAGTGGCTGCAGCGAACCTTGGAATGACTGAAATGATATATATTTGCATGGAAAAAGACGAGCGACTGACAATGTTGCCATCAATATGATAGAGTCTAATTACTTACACTGTAATATAATTAATGTATTTATTAGTTATACTTAGTAAGTCTCACTTGTTTCTATGATTCATCTGCTACAGTAGCAATACCCATTGGATCTTTAGGCATTTCATTGCATCTCCATGCTCTTAGATATAGATACAATTCTCTGCTGGTTATTTGTCTTGATCGGCTACGTGCTCACTTTGATACTGTTATTTGTATTTAAATGTATCCTGCCGTCACTTTACATTAGTTTTCTCTGTTGCGGCGGTGTCCGCGACGTGCGTTGGTGGGGAGGGGCATAAGTGCGGCTCCTGCTCGTCGTCTCATAACGCGCGGTGGCTCTCTCTTTCGAAGCTCCAGCTTCCCATGTCCCAGCGGCGGCTTGGTGCGGGAATGCCGGAAGTGGGGCCCCGACTCGCTTTCCCTCCAACACAGCGCTGCTCCGCAAGAATACTTCAACAGCTTGCCGGCGGTATTTAAAGGCTGTAAGATGGATAGTCTTTGTTAGAACCCCAATTGAGGAAGCTATCATCGCGAAATGCGCCGCTGCCAGGGGCGTACAGTTTCACTATTTTTTGTAGGACTTACCCAATTAAGGTATACTTTGTAAATACCGCAGTCTACCTTCTATCTACCCTTTTATATCAAGATGACTATGTTCATTCTAAATACTCCATGAAGCACTATTAAATGACTGCAATTTAGGTGGAATATACTGTTGACTTTGATTCACCTGGGTTTGCTTACCTTAATAATACCATCTTGAACATGTTACATTAAGCTCTATTGAAGCCTACTACTTTTAAGATCTCTTGTGAACACTATGATTTTTGTCCTTTTGTATTTTAATGGATTGAATAATAAAATTTGATTAAATTTATTTTATATACCAATGTACACTCCAAATTATAGAGAATTCTCGAACATGTCGATAGTGTAAATCTGTGATGTCGAGAACAGTAAACGCATTGGACCACGGACCTACACACTTGGCATCACATGCCTTTGCTCGACCTGCAAGCAACATCATACTAGTGGCCTGTGAAGAAACGTGTCTCAGATGTGGTTGGTCTATCCTAACGCAGCAACAGTAGCAAGCACCCAGTTGCACTGCCTGCCCATTTCATGCAGACAACGCACCCACCACTTCAGCCGAAGACACGTGCTGTCTACACATCCTCTCCCGTTCCATATGCATCCATGCTCCTCGCTACTCATGGCGCCATCAGTCGGTTCGAGAGGCGATTGGTAAGAGACAACAGTAAGCGTTACCCAACCATCCTAAGGTGCAGCAAGCAGACCGTGCTCCTGTCCAAGTGTTATTGTACTGCAGTCCCTCCGCTTTCCAAATGGTGGACTCTGACCATTCAGAGAGACTAATGGCTTTGCCGAGCCGAGATGGAGAGTTTCCAAGCCTACTTATTCTTTCCAAAAAGCAGTACCAGCACTTATAATATGTAGACACAGAAAGTGGGTCATCCTTGAGGCTTAACGTTATAGTTCCAAGGTACACACACACACACACACACACGATCTTCTGGATCTGTAACTACGGATCAGGGCCAGTACAAGTCCTTTACGGCCCACTGGGTGAATGTGCTACCTGCCCAGGCACAACAACAACTGTACGGAGACGCCGCTTTCTCCTCTCACTGTTGTCAAACTGCTGCTCCTCGCAATTATTCCGCCAACCTCCTCCTCCACCATCACCACCATCTCAGCCACCACAAGTACATAGAACATCATAACCACATGTGTAGCACAGGCGTGATCGACGCATTTTCTACACCTAGCTGCCTCGCGAACCGTAAGTCACTAAGGGATGCGAACTGCTCCTGCGTCATGCAGCAAGAAATCGATATGTTGGCTTTCCCGCGCCAACTGCCAATATCAGGAACCATGGAGTACGGACAATGGAGGAGACATGGTGTCCGGCGCTGCACTGAGGAGTGGATTGGTCCATGCGCCCTGCAGTGGCTCACGTGTTCAATCTGGTTTGTAAAAAGTTACCTGAAGTCCTTCCCACCGATCTTCAAACATTCTGAAAATTGGCCTGGAAAACTGTGCATGCACATTTATCCATTCGTACAAAGCCAGGAACACCCACCTCGAGTTGCAGCTGACAGAACGGCCTGCCGCCCAACAGTCTACGTTGATAAGGCGATGTTTCCACCCGCTGGAATTCCAGCCTGCACATGTTGGACCGACTTGTATGAACATAGAAAGGCCATTAACTGTTTTTTATGATGATCCAGGCAGACAGAAATACTCCCTGTGTGTAACTTTGATGTCCCAGCCATTTGGCAGCTCAGCTTGACACCTGCGATTTTGATGAGGAGCCCATTCGAGGAGGCCACGTTTATTTGCAGTCGCCAGGTACAAAGGGATAGAATAACGTCATTTCCATCTGCTTCAAGTCCTGGAACAGATGCTGAAAGCTCTCTGTTGGGCCAGGGACTGGAGATGTGGCGACTACATCTCGGTGATATCCTCACATGAGTCCGGTGGGGACTGAAATGGAGGAGTAGAGGAGGAGAGTATGGGAGGACATTTGGAGCAGGACAGAGCAGTTTTCAGGTTTGAAATGATGAGATTTTCTACCCAGGTGATCAACAGCAGTACTGTTGAGGAGCAGGAGCAGCTGGAGGAGGTGGATGAGATGAGGAAGACGAGGCCAGATGACTCCCAAGTTTAACGGCGGTAGTGATCTGGACTTTTATCCGTGGCAGTATACACTATGGTAATATGGAGCAAGTGGAGCCCCATCGTAGTACAATTTGGTAGGGTGCTTAAGGGAGTCTGTCATATGTCGTCCCAGCATGCTTATCTGTGAGCCATGGCTAGTGAACAACCGAATAGTCATCATCCGGAGAGGGATGACTTGCTGCTCTCCACCCTATTGGACCCTCGCGCTACCGGTCCAAAATGGGAGCCTTTTTACCAGCTATTAGAGTGAAACAAACTCAAATACTATAGGGAAATTCCTCGTAATCATTTGGCCGCTGCCTATGACGCGGGCATCTCCGCTCCTCTGACAGGTCTCGTGAACGGGGGTTCCTCAGGCGCTCACGTACTACGTTGCCGCGGCTGCTGGGGAAGGTGTGGGGTGTAGGAGCAGTACCAGCCTCCATCAGCAGTGGAACCTAAGTCTGGAGTCGACTAATGAGCAGCTTCCTACACCCTCCTAGTTGAGAGGGCATGACAACCAGCAGACAGCAGCAGCGGACAATGGAGCATCCCAGAACCAACAGTTTGTGGCCTACTTGGACAGCACTCTGCCACCCCAGTTAGAAATCAGCTGGACTACTGGGCAATACAAACTTGGCGATGATGTGGCCGCAACGTTTGCCGAGTGTTCAGTGGAGAAGCTGTCCTGCCCGGCCATTAGAGAGTGGCATCAGAGCAGGTGTTCAGTAGCTGCGGGGGCCATCGTTACCCCAAGGAGAACCCATGTCCACGTTGAAAATGTAATTGACGACTGCCTTGTCAAGATGAATCAGGCGTGGATCGCCAGATATTCCACATCACACAATGCCTCTGCGTCAGTCTGGGTTCAAACTACCTGCCTAAGCCACTAATCTGATGCCGCCGACCCGCCTGAAGCCACCACATCTGCTGATTAGTTTCTCCATCTGCCTACCACCGTCTTAACCGGACTGGTATTGCCAACCACCTCAACCACTCTGTCATTGTGCCACTCTATGTGCTCATGCTAGCTGCTGCTAGTTGCTGTGCCGGTGACATCCACACTGTGTCATTGATGGCCACTCTGCGCCTGTTACTGTTTTGGCCACCTCCAGAAGTCATTTGTGCCACTTCTCTGACCTATGCTGTTGCTCCTGTCATCACCTCACACTCTTCTAGTCAATTGTGCCACAGCTGACCTCAGTGCTGCTGTGCTGCCGTGACCTCCGACTGCCTCGAGTCATTGTGCCGCTCTGTGGCCTAATACTATTTTGCCACCTCCAGAATGCGATTGTGCACTCTCTGTATCTCAGTGCTGCTACACACACAATGACTCCTGTCGTAGCCCTCTCTCACTGTTCATAGGTGCCACTGTCTGACCTCATGCTGCTTGCCGTGTTGTTGGTGCTGCCGTGCCCTCCACACTGTGCCTACTCCTGTTTATTTGCCACCTCCAGAAATTTCATTGTGGATGCACTGTCTGACCGTCATCTTCTGATGTCGCTGCTGCCCGTGGACCCGTCCACACTGTGGTCATAGTGCCACTGTCTACCTTATGACTGCTGCTGTTCTCCTGCCGGTGCCTCCACACTGTGTCCATTGTACACTCTTTGGGCCTACTCTCCTTTTTTGGCCAGCTTCCAGTACAATTTTGTCATTTGCCACTTCCGTGACCTCATGCTGCTGCCACCGTGAGCCTCCACACTGTGTGTCATTGTTCCACTCTGTGGCCTGTACTGTTTTTGGCCACTTCCAGACGAATGTCATTGTGCCACTGTCTGACCTTCATCTGCTGTGGCTGCCGCCGTCACCTTCCACACGTCTGTCAATAATGTTGCCACTGAGCTCTCATTTGTTTTTTTCCAGCTTTTGCTGCCATGACTTTTATCAGGCTACGTTCGCTTGCTTCTGTTTTTTTGGTCAGTTTTGTCCCCCATAAGTGCCCAGGGCATTTTACTAGAGAAGCATTCTAAGAGCGGCGGCTACATCATGTGCTTGTCGATAGCTAAAACACAACATTTTATGAAGACCAAACCAAGCACCCTCTGCATATTTAAGCTTAATGGCACTAACGTTCTACAGCACCCTGCAGGCTCTGGGCAGCCTGGAAAATTAGCAGTTTTTTAATTGTGATTCCATGCCGTATCGTAATTCGACCGAAAGCGAATATGTCCGGATAAAATCGCGAAGAGACCGAACCGACTTATTTTAGTAGAAAGAGAGCTGGCCCATCTCTTAATATAAACCTTTATTTCAGATGCTGAGAGATAGCAGCATGATTTATATAATTTTTCCAAAAACCCTTTTTATGCTTTGGGAATATAAAGTATATTGAGTGTATTCAAGCAGGAAAGATAAACCTATGTCACTCATTGATAGATGCACTTATTCTTTTTTGGTATTTTTCTCAATAGTGACACCACTAGTGTTGGAAAAATTTGTCCCTGCCCTGTTTGGTTTGATACTGGTTCATCAGAACTTGTAAAAAGATTTGAGTTTAGGACGCCCATATTTTGTTACCCTGTCCATAGCCCTAACTCTTACAGCAACCCGTTTTACTTTTGGGGTTGGGGTTTTTTTTTAGACTTTAAGGTTAAATGGGTATTCCTATTTCATTGATAAAATTTAAATCATGGAGGCAAAAGTAAATAACGACTTCCTAATTCTAAAACAGTTCTTATCCCCTGCTTGTGTACACAAGCTCCTCAAATTACTGACCACTACTCTCTGCTTTAACAGACCCTAGTCAGGATAATTACACACTTTGATTTTGTATCTAAAAGCACGGACTTGTTTATGTTTTAATTGAAAAACGTTAACCTTTAGATTTTAAACCTTTGTCCCTTGCGTTTAACTTTTCAAATCCCCAATGTCACTCTGTTTGCCTGGGTTAGGAATAGCGAGCTGATTCCCATACTGCTGTAGAACCCAGATTAATCTGGAAGTGGGATCCTGAAGCTGGCTGTGAAGATCAGGCTCTGTGAACAACATGGTGAAAACACCACTGTAACTTAACTCTTGGCGGCTCATCCAGGTACACTGGTGCCATCTCTTCGATATCACTTTCAGTTTATTAAACCATGAGACTTGAAATAATATTGGAACGGTGGTGCTCCTGGACCCAGAAACGCTGTGGAGAGGTAAGTTAAATCTAAAAAGGCCTATAAAACCCTAATCCCAATTTAGAGATGATTTTTTTGTGATTTAAGTGAAAATTTGATTCAGGCAGACCTGAAGCAAAGTGAATAAATTTGTCATTGAATTTGACTTAAACCAGAATCCAAAGTGGAAATATACAGCAATCATCAATGATCCCCTTTAAAGGAAATAGACAGGACACCAATCCTTTTAAATTACTGTCCCTCTTATTCACCTATTGATGCCCTGCCTAGAAGTGCAGCAACTGTTACAACTGTGCTTATCGGTAGCTTTCCCTCCTATAGCAACTATAATTCCCTGAAAAAAAAGTGTTCCCAACACATTTCCCTCTTAGTGTGAGTTCATCACTGCACCTCTATATATTAAAAAGAACAGGTAATTTTCTAATGTGACATTCTCTTTTTGCTCTTGATAATTTTTCAAAAAAGAATATAATGACGCATTTAAACTTAAAAATGCGAAAAGAGTTCTATTATGCCACTACCAAACTTTTTTCTCCTTCTTTTTAACTTCAAGAAAATGGTTTATTTAAGGACTGCCAACAAGAAAAATGACACTCAACATGCTACTACTTAGCAATGTGTACATGTTATACAAAGAAGTACAGAACTATGGAACAAAAACACACTCATATAGGATCTAGGAAGAAGCAGAGGCCAGAAACAAACTTTTTTTGAAACGATTAGGGGGGGACATGTTTGATCGGAGCTTTCCACATTTTCGGCATTTAATGCCCTCACGTCCCGGCTCCGTGTCAGCGCCCAATGCGGCATTAGGGCAAGTTGGGCCACTTTCAATGGCCTAACTAAAGGGCGTGCGTGGGGTTCTGGGGGGGACAAACCACTTTCGAAAACTCCGGGGGCATGTAGAATGCGGTCGGCAAAGTAAGGGCATTACAGCCCGACAGGCAACCTTTTCAATGTGGGTCTGTTCCCGGAGGGTAAAGTTTGCCCGCATGTAGAGCGCACTTCGGCCCCGGCAAAAATAGGAAAATAATGTGAAAACGGGTTCGATGCGCCGATTTTCATACTGCCCCTTTTATGTGTTACAAAAAGGAAGAATTGGCAAAAAAAAAAGTTTTCACAAAATAGATCAAAACTAAAAGTGTTCTCATCGCTCTTGGATTATCAAAACTGGCCACAAAGCATTTAACCACCAGACACTGCAGATTATTAAAATTGACAGATATTTACTAAATGTTATTCACTAACTTAAGTTAGTGCATTGGATGCTTCAGGATTTTATGTCCAATGTTAATCCCTTAAGCACCAGGCCTTAATGACCAAGCTAGCATTTAAAAATATGGTATGTATGACCTTATGAGGGAATAAATCTGAAAAGATTTTGCCCCCTCCCGTGTTTTTAAATATTTTTTTTAAACACAATTGTACTTTTTAAAGGGGGCAAAATAACTATTCAATTAGTATGTTATAAAAAAAAAATGAAAACTGAAAAAAGCTATAAGTTGCCTTTTCCTATTTTTATCTGCTAATATTATTTAATACATACGTACATATATTATTTTAATTTAAAATTATATATATATAAAAAATTATTAATTAATTATTATTTATTTTAAAACGGGATTGGTTCCGGGGGCTGTACATTTGAGGGGTTTCATACACAACAAAGGTCAAACGGTCAATGAATTTTAAATGAGAATGACAAAATTTCAGCAGAGGAGGAGGGAAAACCTACCCGGAGGGCTTACCAATCTACAAGGAGGGGGAAAGGGGCTGAGGGAGGGGGGAGACATGTTGTGGAGGGGTAGTGACAGCAGGGGGTTTTTTAGGTTATAGGCAAAACTGAAAAATGGGTTTTCAGGTTGTTTTGAAGTTTTGAAAAGGGAGGACAGTCGATGTGTTGGGGCAGTGAGTTCCCGATGTGGGTGAAGCAGGGGAAAGTCTTGGGGAAGTTGTGTGAGGAGCTGATAAGGGGAGACAGAGGAGAAGGGGCCTGTAGGAAAAGGATATTGCGTGAGGGAATTTAAAATT